>JAHREE010000285.1:891393-944428 GCA_033628505.1 Tringa tobata
GGTCCCTCTCCCGCCTCTCCCGCGAGTTTTAAAAGTGTCCGCCCGCTGCCCCCCCCGGTGCTGCCTCAATCCCTGCCTCGAGATTTTTCTTTGCCAGCGCTTTCCCCTGCCCCGGCTCGGATGGCTTTTCCACCGTGGGGCCGGTGCTCCTCACACCGTGCCGATTCCCAACTGTCAGTCCCCTGACACACCCCCACGCTCCGAGATGTTTGCTCCACGGACCTTCCTTCAAACATCAGGTGCTGGACTTTACCCCCCTGCACCTAGCCCTCCTCCTAGCCCTTCAGCTGATGTTTGTGTTTTATCATAAAATAGTGATTCTATAGGAGCACCCTGCATCCTGTGAACTTCTCTGTAGTGTTTAGCAAAGGAGATTTCCACCCACTTTGCAATCACACTAAGGGAAAAAGGGCAGGGACTGAATAGATGGCATTAAACCTGTGCACAGTGTTAAACCATTCCTTGCCCCTGCCTCATCTGTGTCAAGCACCTGTAACAGTTTTGTGTCGGTGTTCTTTCTGCTGTGCCTGGGAGCTCTCTGAGCCTCGGTACCCAGCGACTATGTTAGTGGAGCTGCCAGTCACAGAGGGGCCTCAGATCTTTGTGCTGAGGGCAGATGAAGGAGAAGAGTCTGTAAGGTGACAGTTGTCCCCAGAGCTGTTGGGAGGATGTGTGAGAAGGCTTTCTGCCCTGGGGGACGGGGCTCCGGGGCCCTGCGGGGGTGACCTGCCCTCACGGAGGTGCAGGTAGCCCATCCTGGAAGAGCACATTGATAAGCAGACGCGTTCCTGCTGCGTAGGTGCTGGTGTGTGGTGCCCTCAAAGGGGATGCTCCTGGGAGGAGATTTTTCTGCATGGTCGGTTGTGTCGTCTGAGAGTCGCCCAGAAGCATCGCAGTTGCTTTAATGCTCGTTTATGTCCTGATGCAGTGTGAGCCTGGGGTAAGTTTGAGTGCAGAGGTATCGCAGGCTTTGCTGTAGCTTGAAAGCAGTAAAAGTGGTTGAGCACCCCCTTCAAAACTGTCTCGGGCAGTGGGCCCACAGAGACAGGAAGGGTTAATTTAAAGAGAACAACATGACTCACTTAGTAAACAGCAGTTAACAGAATTGCCTTAATTACTTAAAATTATTTTCCTAAGCAGATGGTCAACTATTAGATAACTTGATCTTTGGATGTATTTGTTTTCAAGTTTCTTATCAGCCTTGTAAGTCCCAGACCTGTATAACTCAAGAACTGTAGTAATTGATAAATTCTTTCTTCTGCATGAGAGAAAGCAAGTATGGCCAGCTCCTCCCGTCAGAGAGACACCCCCCAGAGCATATGGCCCGAGTGAAGTACAAAAAGATTAGATAAAGTGTCCAACAGGGATGTGAGAAACGTTTCAATTGAATTTTATCTGTGAAAGAAATACTTTATTTCCAATCGCAATAAAAAAGTCAATATAAATGTAATGACATATCACAAAAATACTATGAAAATGAAATCTTGTCTAAAGTGGCAAATGGATTAAATTCTGAATTAAGCAGGAAAGCTATGACCCTCTGAATTTGTAGAGAAAACACATGGGTACAAACTGCAAACATGTATGTGTGTATATAAAATAAAAACGACCTATTTGAGGGTGTGAAGGGGAAAAAAAAAAGCAAGCAGGTCTCCTTTTTAATGCTGATAAGGTGATAAATTCGCAATTTACATATGTACGTAATCTGCCTCTCTTTCCATATGTGTTTTTATACATAAAAAATAGAATCAGCATCATCCTGTGCCAGGTCAGGGGATGTCAACCCAGTAATGATGTTTTTAGCCTCTGTCCTTCTGTCACTGGGTGCAAAAGGCACTAAAGATCTGAGCTGAAAAGCCTCCTGCCAGGTCTCCCATGTTTGCATTTCTATTTTTGCTGACATTTTAATAGGATGTTTCTATAAGGGCTGCTGGCACCATTGCGTTTGGATGTAATCAACTTTTGAAAGCTATTCATCTTTTTTGTTTAATCTTCAATAATGGATTTTATGTAGAGCCATGTGGTTAAGCCCTCTTAAGAACCATGGGGGAAAGCTCGGTCCAGCAGGAGGTTTGGAGGGACTGTTTTGAATCTTTACTCTTTCTTTCAGTTGTGTTTCTCTGAAGGGTCTGGGCTGGCTGGCCGAGTACATCCCCTTCACTCTTCAGCCTGGCAGGTTTTCCATCTGGTGTGGAGGGAAAAACTCCCCCTTTACCACTTCCTTTCTGCCTGGGTGACTGATGGCTGTACGACTTTTCGTCTCTACAGGATGTTTAAGGCTTCGCAGATTTTCCACCAGGACGCTTTTTTTTCACTGTGTTTCAGCTCTTTGCTTCGGTTTGACATTTCCGCCCACGTTTTTACACGTGAGATGGGATAAGGCATAGTGTGGCTGAGCTCCCTCTGAGCTCTGCATAGCTGTGAGTGAGGTGTTTTCCATCCAAAGGCTGGTATCAGCATCTCTCTTGGTGTCCTGCAAAGTTTGTCCTTGTCTTCAGCTTGAGCAGATTTCAGCTCTTATTGTTCATTCTCTCTGTCTGATCTGGATGGTGAAGAACTCTAGGTCCTTCTTCATCGCATGCTTTCTATCTGAAAATGGAGATGGGCTATTAAAGCTTTCTTTTCTGTTGGACTCTAAACTAAAACCTAAGAGATTTTGAGCTGTCTGACAAGGAATCAGGGAGTATTCTCACAAGCCAATGGAGAGTCACTCTCTTTCATCAGTCTGGTATTTAGGACCAGAAGGTTTGGTTGCCTCATGGCTCACCTTCAAATTTGGCATCAGAGCACCTGAACGGCCTTGGTGAAGCTACTTGAACACAACGGCACCAGTTCCTTGCCTCTCTGCTCATTTTTAAAAGGCAGAGAAAGTTGCCTACTTAATAAGATGCTTGTGTAGCTGAATGTTGAGGGTTGGTCTGTTAGGGGTAAAAAACCAGCAGCGTTCTGCCTTAGGAGGGTAAGAAGATCTGGGCCGATACACAGAAGGTGGTTTAACTTCTGAAGGCTTCAGTTTCCTCTACAGAATCAGAAGGCGCCTCTCCTCCCCACACAAAGGTTGCATCTGTGTCAGGAATAAATATTGGTTGTTGCACTTTTTTTTTTTCTGAAGTAAATCTCTGTAGATCAGAATGGACAGATGGCACATACAACTCTCAATTATGGAAAATATCCTCAGGAGGTGCTTCGAGGTCATCTAATCCATGCCTCTGTCCAAAGGCAGGATCAGCTACACTTTTACCATCTCTGACAGCTATTGCTCCATCCTGCTCCTAAAGATCTGCAGTGGAGACTCCTTACTTTCCTGGTGTACAGGAAACATCCTGATGTCCAGCTTAAACCTCCTTCGCTCTAACTCATTCATCATCCTGACCGCAGTGGGCAACCCACAGAAGATCAGCAAAGAGTACTTAGAAGTGCTTCAGCAAATGCAGGTTTTCAGTAAATGTGAGTGAATAAAGGTGTGATCTCTTTCACTCCTCAACCTGTGTTTCGTAAGGAGCAAATCATACGAAACCTGGCGACCTTGTGCCAGGTTGGAGCTCTGCAGAAGCACGGGAGGGATGGGGTAGGAAGGCTGCGATACAGCTTGATATGATGATGCAAAGTTAGCATCAAGTTGTTTGGATAAACATACCACGCTGAGGTTATGGAAAGAGCTGCAGAGCCACTAAGTGCCTAGGAGAGTTCAGAGAAAAGCCAAAGGCAACATGAAGGCTTCTGTAAAACGTACGTGTTCGGGGTGATCACTGCTGTTAGGCAAAAGCGTTAACAGCGCTGCGGCATGTCTGAGTGCAAGCTTTGTCCCTTCCTGCTCAGGACGCCTGGGTCTTGATATGGGTGCTATAAACAGACATCCAGTGTGATGTGAGACATCCCGACGGGACTGCAGGGAGGCATGTGCCTTTCTGAAGTGACAGCAGGGGCTCAGGTGATAGCCCAGAGCACTTTAGACCTCACAATTCACTTACACTGAAGCCACCAACTCAAATCTTATCAGTTTAGTTTATGGCTTGTTCTGGAGAAAGGATGCTTTTCATCATTGGGCCTCTTGGTTGATTATTAAAAACAAAAATTACCAGGTAGCATAAAATACAATGTATCTTATGTAAAGTAAATGCAAATGCCATTGTAGAAGATAGGCAGAAGCAGGAGTACTGGAGCCTCCTTGCCCACAAAGCAGCAGTAAATCCAGTGCCAGGAAGCCCATGTTTTAAATTTTATGGGGCTCGGGGGGCTCTTGCTGATTTTTAAAAAAATATTTTCGTATTTTTTTAAGTTACACTTTTTAAGCCCAAATAAAATAAGCAATTTGCTACAAGTAGAAATGCAGCAGTGGAAGGCAGGGTTTGAAAAGAAATGACAGCTACAAGATGGATCTTATTTATCTTAGATGATAAGTCAGGGGCTGCATGCAGTAGGTTTATCACTATCTGACATGTAACGAGATAAAGGCCAGGTGTTGCATAGGGATGTGGAAAGACCTGAAACAGGAATAAAGAATACCTTACATAGTACTTTTAGGGAACATTTGCAAACAATGGTTCTGAGACAATGGAGAAGTTAGTGGGGAGCAAAACCTCTTGCAGGGATGGTTTGAGCCAGGGAAGGCGGGGAGGGGGAGGGAAAGGCATACAGAGGATGAGGGAATCTTCCTGTCTCTCTCTGATACAAGGAGAGGAAAGGGGGGTTTTCCTGAAGCTTTGGAGACGTGAGGAATGACATGCTGGGCTCCTGTCTGTATGGTGATTAGCATTTGTGATTGCACTCAGATCCAGGGTGGAAGGCACTCAGGCATTCTCAGGAGGCCTCTGGTACTTGCAGATTGGGGCTGTTTTATCTGCCGAATAGCTGAGATACGGCGTGCTCTGTCCCCTCTGTTTATCCCAGGCGACGCTCACAGGGATGGTTGTGGCTCCTTGATCAGCAGCTCTTCTAGGAGGGCAGGAGAGGGATCGTTCACTGGTGGAGCTACTTGAAGCTCAGGCTGAACCCGAGCCAGCATCAGCTGGGGGTCACGTCTGCGTACCTCCCTGGGCAGAGTCCCTCCAGCGTTTGAGTGAGTAATGCTGTGCAACAGGGGGAAGTGTAATTTAGTCCCATTCTGCTCTTTTAATGTATCCCTCTGGGAGTGGTGAGGTTTGAACTGTTTTGCCTGTTAGAAGTTTCTTTTCTCCATTAGTATTCAGACCTCAGAGTCTCTCCCATCTTTCTCCTAGTTTTGCTTCTTTGGAACTATTTTGGTTTGGTTTTAGAATATTGTGTTCTCCTCTCACTTCTTGTCTCCGTCTTCCCCACTCTTCCCCCTCCCCCCCTTTTTTTTTTTCTTTCTTCCTAGGGGAGCATAAGTGTTTCCGCTCTCTTTGCCTGTTCTGTAATTTTGGCCTGTTACCCACATCTCCCTTCTTGCACTGGGAAAGTCCTCTACAAACTGACCTATCATTTTGGTTATTGAGGTTTCCCCAGAATAGGATTGTCAGAACCTGGTATGAATCAGTTGTTGAGGTTAAGGAGTTAAGGGAAGTAGGCTGTTAAATAGTCTGTGGTGATAACAACTTTGGTTTCAGCATGAGATCCATATACTTGGACACAGACTGGGATTTTCCATAGGAAACATTTCCCAGGATAAAAGTCAGCTAAGAGGTATGTAGCTCTTTAATACAATCTTCAGAAGAGAGGCACGTGTTTGAAATGGATTTGAATAATTACAGTTTCCACATACGTCTGATCCACAGATCAGTGCCCAGGTTCAATGGAATGATGGAAAATAACATCAGACTGACTTGGGCTGGCACCAGCACCGCTACAGCTCTTAGAGCATGTGTGGGGAAGCACGTTGACTTTAAAAAAATTTCTTAAATGTTCTGCAGCTTGTTTTTTGAACAAAAAATTACCAGTGCTAATGGCTACCTAGACAGGGATGCCTTAAAACACCGATTCCAAAGCATGCTTCCCTCCCATAAATCAGGCCTCTTTGGCTGGACCTGTTAATACTGAGGCACCTAACTTTGTCTAACACCTAAAGCATGTTATTCTTTTGTTTTATGTCATCCTGTGTCTTGATAAATGCTGATCCAAACTCTGCTTGATCATTATGATTCATTTAGGGTCATAACATAGGTAGACATAAAGGATTCTGGTGGATTTTGATGTGGTTATGCGATTCTTTTTCTCTGTATGGTGTTAGGTCTTGCAGGAAATGGAAAGGTAAGAAGCTCTATTCATGGGATGAAGGCTGGAAAGAGGAATCATTGACAGTTTTTGTTGTCTTTCCTACCCCATTCCTACAGGAAAATCTTCCTTTTCCTCCATGTAGCCACAATACAGCCTGATTACACCAGGCAAGAGATGGACACAGTCCACTTTGGGGAAACCATACTGAAGTCTTGGGGATGTCTGTTCTGGGTACCTCCCTGGGATCCATCTCCACTTGACTAACACCTTTTGTGTTTGGAATCAAATGCCACAGTCCCTAAGGAATTTGCCTTGAGAATCTTTTTTGGCTATCCTAGTTCAGTGAGGTGTGAGGATCGTGGTCGTCATGTATTTGAGAAATGACTGCAGGTTTCTTTACAGCTGGAGCTTTTAATGATCTCTTGTTGTGCAGAAACTGTAAAACATCTTAAGTTTTCATAGGAGAAAAGGGCTGCTGCCCAAGGGTGATAGAGGTGTCTGTATTGTAGAGGGTACTTGCTGCTGCTCTCCTTGCCTTTCTGCTTCCTCTAGGCAAGCACAGTAACTCATAAACAGCTAGCAAGTCCAGTAAAATGTTTTCTAAAATGATTTACGAATGGCTACTGGTTTGCCAGAGCAATGGTTTGATGTAGAAGGAGAGAAACTGATGACTAGAAATGTCATTTTCACCAGCAGCTGCATGCTTTCTCCACCTCAGAACGTCAGCGCCTGAGCAGTCGGAGGAGGAAGCGGGCAGAGGCAGCAGGCTGTTACTTGTGAGCGGATGTGCTTTTACCACAGCAGAAGGACTTAGGAAATGAAGCAAGGACTTCGTTAGAGTCCTCAGAGCACCAAACACTGAGACTTTGGGATCAGTAAGCAGTGACACTGGAGAGTTCTTAATAAATCGGATTAAAATCGAGGACTTGGTGGGGGGGGGAGGTCACTTTGAGTACATCTAGAAAGGGTTGTATTGGCGTGGCTGACTGTGATAGTGAAAATGCAAGTCACTTTGCAGGAGTGGCAGAAATGTGGTGCAAGTCATAGCAAAGAGAAGAGGGAGGGACAAAGTGAGGACATGTGGCCTGGAGACATCGCTAGAGCATCAAATCCACCTTATCCACAGAGGGTGGCAGAGTCCTAAAAATGTCTTAAATAGCTTTGAGCCTGAGACAGAAACACTAACGGGATGATGACCCATGACACAGAGCAAATAAGCATTACCAAGTTGGGGTAAGTACCTTAAAAAACAGAAGAGGGAAAGTTGCTGGAGACAAAACTAAGGAGGCAGAAAATTTGTTGTTGTGGCTTTTGCCTGTTTTTTGGGGTGAACACACAATGGCAGCACTGTCACTCTGTCTCAATGCTTTTTCAGTGGTAGCTGATTGACAAACTGAGGTGCAATGAGTTGGGTAAACAAGCTGGTGCACAGCCTGGGGGTGTGACAGGCCAGGACACACCCTGGGGCATGGGAGGAAATTGGATTTCTTGTGCCGGATGAAAATCAGCCGGTTATTGCACAGCACAGGGAGCATGTGCTCGATCCCTGGGGCTGAGCCAGCAGTGAAGAGGCCATGTAGAGCACATGGCAGTCAGTGGGGTGGGCTGTGCAGGTGCAGAGGATGGGGGAGCTCCGAGGGCATTCGGACAGGCCCTGCCACTGTGTCAGTGGGGCAGGCGCTGCAGAGGTTGGGCAGAGTCCTGCTGCTGTGTCACTGCTTAAAATTGATAAGAGAAGGGAGCAAGCTGGGAAGGAAGGATGTGATGAGTTGTGTTAGCAACCCAATGGAGGCTTGACTGCTTTTCCTCCTGTGGGTGGGTATGAGTCAAACCACTTGGGTGGTAATGGGAGCTCCATGGTGAGTCCTTAGTAATAACCCTTCCTCAGAAGGGTCAGCGTATGAGCCACAGATGAGCTAATGCAGTGAAACAGCTTTGCTTTGGCTCAGAGGCAGGTAGAATTTGCTCATCTCTATGCAAGTTGTACAGTGCCTTCACTAGGATAGGGAAGGGCAGATGAGGAGTCACTCTAAGTTACATGGAGAGAGATGGAAAGACATCTGTGGACATGCTGTGGACATGCTGTGGAAGATGGGATGTTGGTTGAGCTGGTGCAACAGCACTCCCTGCACTGGAGTTGAGTGAGTTTTGGTTGCACTGGCAGAGCTTCGGCAAACGCTACTTACAACCTGCAGAAGGACGGTTCTTGGAGAGGGAGCAGGGCTCACAAGGCCTGATGGAGAGCAAATCCACAGTTAGAGAAGGCAAGTAGGGTTTGGGAACAACTAGATGAAAAGACAGGAAAACAAACAGATGTACCCAATTCTCAATTGCCTGTCTGGAAACTTCATATAGAAATGAGAAGTGAAGTCACATCTGGAGAGAAGTCTACTCCATTATTTTAAAATATACCAGAATGGATGCATTAGCAATATGATTAATATTTTCAGAGCAAATTCCTCCCTTGTCTCTATTCCTCAGTGGGTCACCTCTTCTTGATATCCTGTTCCCTCATTTCTCTTATTTTGTTCTTGAAGGAAATGCTCCTTATATATGAACACAGCTGGCTTTAGTAGGGCTGTGGGGAGGCAGAGTTTGCTTTTGAGTTCTTCCCTCGCACAGGAAAAGAAAACTGGCTCCTCAGGGACATTGTGGATGATATTGGCAGCAGTAGCATGTTTCTGGCCATGGTACATGGTTTTAATTATGCTTTTTAACATTTCTGTCTTATGAAAGCTTATCCAAATGCTCTAGTTTTTATTTTTGGAAATGCCACTGTAGGTAAATCAACATCATCAGTCCTGGATACAAATGGTCTGTTCAAAAATCCAACATTATATTGCCTTTTGGCAATACATCCTGATGCCTGCTGCCCAGTGAGACTTTACTCTACTAAGCACAGGGGAACCTTTTCCCTTTTGTTTGTTTGTTCGATCTGGCTTATTTAACTGCTGGTCATTCAGCCTTACTTAGTTTTGCCCTCCCTGGCTTTTTGTGACCATTAGAATGGGAATAATTACTGTGAGGTTTTTTTTTCTTGCTTTTAAACATTTATAACATCCACTTAGGGAAGAAAAAAATCATCAAATGCATTCTGTTCTACTCTTCTCTTCCGCTGCTGCAATAAAAATTAATCCACTTGAAGCACTTGGAGAGCAGGAGGCAATGCTGAAATACTGGCTTTGAATTAGCCATTCCTATTAGCCAGCCTATCGGTGTTAAGACCTTTGCTTGTTGTCCAGTGGGGTTTCACTTTTTGGATGTTTTTGTTTTGTGATTTTTATTTGGGGCATAGGCAGGAGAAGGAGAGAGACATGGGACAGGCTTTAAGGGTATGATTTTATGATGCTTTTTGTTGCTGTCACTGCTGCAGTGGTATGGGTGTCTCTAGTAATCCCCCAGTCAGTGGAGACTTTACAGCCAGATTTGCCGTGCTGCTTCGTGCTGCAAGTATAGCCTCCTTTTTTGACCTGGACTGCAGCTGAAATGGAAACGTAAAGCAGAAATATTGTCCCTCTTCCCTATTTCTGATCTTTTTCTGTCGGTTCAGGGGCAGTGCAGATCTCTGAAGAGCGTTTTTTTGCTTTTCACGAGTACACGGAGTGGAGTCTTGGAGGGCTGCAGCTTTCCTGTAAGAGGGGATTGGACCAAGTTCAGCAAAGCTGAAGCCCTTGTTTTACTCACTATTTCGGGAGAATTTGCAAAGGCAATGCGGAAACCTTGTTACCCTACCGTAGGGTTTACACTGGAGGAAGACTTCACTCCCCAAATGGAGACAGGCTCTGTGCTTCAAAAGATCTTTGGCTCTCCATTTTTTGCAGTCAGAGCATCAGTGGCTCAGATTATGTTTTGGATAAAGTCTGAAACAATCCTCTGGAAAGCTCAAACTGCCATGTGGAGCCCCTTGATAGAACAAGGATTTCCAGACATCATTGTGTTCTGCACGGGTGTGGGTGTCCACACAGGCAGGTGTGCAGGACACTGGGCATCTGTAACTGCAGGGAAGGCTGAGGGGAAACTGCAAGTGCTCCAGGTACCTGAAAACCTAGAGCATGGTGTGCTGATAATTTTGCCTGCTTTGTTTCATTTGTATCCTTTGTTAACAAAGAGCAGTCTAGAGGGAAATAGTCTATTATTAATATTTAATTTCCTCCTATTACTGTAAGCAGATGACCTAAAAGATCATTTAGCCAGCAGCCAATAATAAAGCAAATGGGGGAACCAGAAAAAGTATGTCTTAGTTAGGTGGGTGATGCCTCCTTCCTCCTCTCTTTCCTGTCCCACGCAGCCACATCTCTTCATCCTTCGGTAGGAGGCAGGAGTGAGGATGCTCCGAGAGCTCCAAGCACACTGGCTTCATGTGAGCAGGCAGGGACATGGGGAAGCCACTCTACATGAAGTCTTCATAAAATGCCAAACTTTGGAAAGGAAACCATTGAGCAACGAAGAGAAGTGCTACTGCTGCCTTCCCTATACAGCTGTTTTCTTTCCGTTTTATGGCCTGAGTTGTTTTGCAAATTTGTGTACTGCCTGTGATCACATTGGCTTATTTATTGTGACTTGATCCTCTAAAGAATTGGGGAGAGACAAGATTTCTTAGAGTCTTTGATTTAAAAGATAGGGGGATTCTCTTTGAGCTGAAGGGATTTCAAAGAGAGGATAAAAACTGACAAGCATCTCCCCCTCCAGGCTTTGCAAAGTAGGAAACAAATGATTTAGCAGCACCAATTTTTCTCCTTACAGCCATGTGTGAATTGAAGGGTTTTCCCTAAGGGAGTGAGGTAATCTGTACTGGCTGGTACCTGGGAAGGCTCATGTTGTCAAAAGGAGATGCTAGATTGTGATCTGTGGAATGAGCCTTGATGAAGACTCCCCCACAGCTCCTGAGTTGCCTGCTGCCTTGCTTACCCCCTCCTGAAGCCAACAAAGAGAAACCAATCCTCTCTGGAGCCTGGGGAAGCTGCAGCCTCTCACCTGCATGCCCATAGACTGTCTTGGGTGCCCTGAGGGCTGCTGAGCCCCTGGAGATTTTGCTGATGTTTGAGAGTAGCTGTCAGACTGCAGTGTCACACGCAGTGTCATATACGTCAGCCTGGCACGCAGGGCAGAGGCTGTATTTTCTCTATACCAGTGTGACCGAGCGTGGGCATCCCAGCCCAGGATGGGCGACCTCAGCCTGAAGGGGCCAAGAGCAGGAAAAGGGCTTGTGTGAGGTGGGTGATTTGAACCAAGCAACGACCAAGGGCTCACCTCAATGCCTTTGGCACTCAGGAGAGAGAAGGGGCAACACCTTAGTTCAAAGCCAACTGGAGATGCCAAACAAAAGCTTGCTTAGGCTCCAGTGGTGAATTGCTTCATGGGAACGTGCTGTTCAGATGCTTTATTGAATTTTCAAGGAGCAGTTTTTCATTGGGGGTGAAATATGAGAGAGAACAGAGTGTTCCAAGTCACTAAAAATGAACAGACCAACAGCTTTACAGGTTTGTGAGTGGCAAAAAAGGTTTATTTAATAATGGAGAAAAGGCCGGAACATAGCCCAGGGTATCAAGAAGGAATTAATCCAATTAACAAAATAAAACACGGGCTTAAGAAGAAATACTAATTGTAGCTGTCCAGAAGGTTGTGATACAGGTTATTTTTCTTAAGTTTCAAGAAGCTTACAATATTGATCCCTCAAGGGCCTGAGATATTAAATATACACTTCCCTGGTGAGTAAAGCAGGTGTTAATTAATTTTGTCTTGTCAGACCTAGTTGCTGAGCCTTTGGGTCTTTGATGAAGTAGATGATTCTATAATAAATTTTGTATTGCCTGTGGATGCATGTCATGTTCTCTAGGTAGTCTGTACTTCATTTTGTCCCTGTGCAGTGAATTTCTAGCCATATGAGCAGAAAGACTGAGCCTGTCCTTGTTTTAAAGCAAGTTGCAAATAATTCTACAATTAAAGACTTGTTACCATGTTGGGTGAAAGCTATAGCGGGCTGACACTGAAAGAGGTGAATGAGGAGAGGTGGGTGAGTTTGGGTTGAACATGGGAACCCCCCGGGTTGTGGCACCTTCTGTAGGTAGCAGGTGAGGCCTCTGATGTGCTGGGGTTGTGTGACTAATAATTGCTTTTTCTAATGTCAGTGGCTCCTGCAGAAGCACTGGCACTGAAGCAGACACAAAATGTTGTTTTGCCGTGTCTGGGACACCTGCTCAGCTCCAGTCATTTCTCTTCTGAGATGTGCTGGCTCTGCAGAACTCTGTAAGTGTTTTCCAGCCCACCTGAGAGCAGAGGGTGGAAGGACATGTTGTCCTCTTCTGGACATAACATCTCACAGATTGCTTTGGAATAAATGGCTTGGGTTGAAGAATCAGGCCACTGTTTGTGAAGGGGGAGGGGAAAGAAGGGACTAAACAAATTCAGAGATTAAAAATTCAAATTTAACATCAGACCATGAAACAAGAAGTTGAAGTAGAAGGTTAAAAGCTCTGTTGTGTCAGAAAACAGTATGTAATGTGGTCATTAAACTTCAGATTCCAGCATTGTGGTTTTTCAGGTTACACGCAGAGCTGTAGGCAATTCCAGCTTTGTCTTTGTGCTGGATGATCAGTATGTGGGGGACCTCCGCAGCGTAGGTTTGTTACTTCCCTACATGTCCTGTTGGAAAATGAGTTTGAGATGAGCCATTGAAAGAGTCAGGTTAAACAAAGTGCAACTGGGATTAATATGGATTCATAATCCTACTAAAGGAAGCTCTGAAATGGGGAATAGCATCCCAGTAATTTCACTTTGATCCTCTTCACTGAGGGGTGTGTGGTATGAATATGAGGTGCAAGAACAACATAGCAGGACTGTAAGTAAATCCTTTCAGCATCAGGATTAACGTGACCAGTTTCCAGACTGGCTCCTTTCAGAAAGCGGTTTCTTCAGTTCTTTTGACTTCATCTCAGAGTAGCTTATGGGGATGGTTATGGGGATTATATTTTACACAGCAGTAGTTTTGGCCCAAGAAAGTCACAGTAATTAGTTTTTTTTTTCCTAAACTTGTCCTGACACTGAAGTTTTTTCTTGAGCTTGACCTGTGTGGAAACGTGTGAGGATATTGAGGAGAGGTGTATGGTCCCAGCTCCATCACCAGAGTATTACATTGCCATCTCTGCTGCTTTGGTGCCAAGGGATATGACAGCTTGCACCCATTTCAGAGCCTCCGGGCACAGCCGTGTGCCGTACCTCTCTGAAAGTCTTTCTCTTATGAGCCTGTTTTGCCTACTACTTCCCTTGCTTGGTTGGGGTTTTTTTCCTGCCAACTTTTTCCTGTCTTTTTTTTTTTTTTTTTTCCCTTTCTTGCTCACACACATGCACACAGCATTGTTTATTTTTCATCTCACCCTTTCTGTTTTCTCTCCCTCCACGTTTTCTTTATTTCTATCTTATATTCTAATCCCCTTCCCTGGAAGTCAGGCTGGAGGGGCTGGTGTCAGTTTTCAGTATCACTGCTTTGAAACAAACCTATTGGGATTTGTAATGGACAATCAGATGCTAGCAGAGTGATGGAGGAGCATATCACTGATATCCCTGAAATTCAAGAAAGTAGAAGCAATCTTTAGGAGGTCAATGGAAAAGCACAGTTTTTGCTGAAGGTTGATAGACAATATAGAGACTTCTTGGGGTTTTTTGTTCTTTAGAAAAGATTAAATGGATGATCTTTATCTTCCTCTTAATAGCTAGATCACAAACTAATCTCTTCTGTTGATTTCTTCCACACAAACCAAAGAAAACACATAAACAAGATTGCTGGAGGTGGAGAAAAAGCTAGGTTTTTGAAGCACATCCAAACCACCAAGAATCATTCACTTTCCTTTCAAATGCGGCATTAGCAATATAGCTCTAAATCAATGAAAGGTCTAAAATTAGATTATATTCCTGAGATCAGATGTGAATCACAAGTTAATCATATTTTCTTTTATTATCACTGTCTTTACCCTTTTATTTTATCCTGACAAATTAGGTTTCTGACTTGAAAACAGAGTGAACTGTGAAGGCATGAAACCCTGCTGGGTTAGATCACAGCAGATCACCTGTGGATGGGGTCCCAAAAATCATGGTTTGGAGGTTCATGTTGCATCCAAGACTGAGCTTGAGTGATTTATCAGTTAGTGCTGTGTCTCTCTCTCCGGTGGCTCTTTGATATTTCGAGGGGCTGCTTTCTTAAATGAGAAAATATTACTGTTAAAGCATGCTAAATAAGGTTGAAAACCTGCTCTGGAAGTGACAGGGTAGGACAGCAAGCAATTATCTCTTGACTATGCGATGAAGCTCAGGGAGCTTTATTCTCCATTGCTATATTTTTAGCTGAAGCAGTGGTGAAATGCCCCCATATCTGAAAGCACAGGTACGAGGTGACCCACACACTTGCCAGGCATGCCAGCACGTAGCCGTGTAGCTGTTTGTACGAAATTGGCATCGGTAGGGACCGTGTTCCCTTGCAAGAGGCACCAACTTTAGCCCCAGATTTGCCTGCATGATACTGCAGGAACATGAACGTATACTTGAGAGACGATGTCAGCATTGTGCCTTCATCCCTGTTTCAGGGAGAGGTGTGTCTCGGTGGATGTGTTTCTGGCTGGCTATAAAGGACAGTGCTGACCTCTGTGGGTCCAACAAACACCTATGGGCAATGCGGGTGTAACGAATAAATGGTTTATTTATAGGATAAAGATTTGTGTGAACAAAAACGATGGTGTTGCAGGAGGGGAATCTGCAGAGAATGTACATTCTCAGCGGGAAGGTCCTCAAAGATGTCCCTGTCTGACTCACCTCAAACTACTCTCCCTGTCACTGACCAGGTTCCAGTATCTGTGCACTCGAAGGAAGGACTGGGTATGGCAACAGGGTGGTGACAGCACGTGCCAGCGACACAACCCCCTTATGAATGAAGTTTTGTGCCGTTGCTGAGCAGCGTCCTGGCACAGAATGCTTTTGTGGCGAAGTACCTGAGGGTGGGAGGCACCTGATGGCTCAAGTCTTGTGTTCGTGGTCAGAGGGAGACAGGTGTATGTAAAAAAGGCTCCTCCACCTTTCCTCTGTGCAGCCACAGCACTTGCCAAGACATAATTAGTGTGGCTCTCGTGTTTCAGGGCAGACTATTGAGCAGCTGCTGAAGTATCAGCTCAGTTGGTAGCCTCGAAAACAAAACGTCCCTTGTTTCTCATCACCACTGTGAAATACTGCCTTCCTCTACCTTGGGTTTGGCCCTGCAGCTTTCAGGATAGACAAAATGTACAAGTTTTGCCAATGATGTATTCTTCTAGGTCTCTTTAATATCCGTTATCAATTTAATGTGCCACTTTAATGAGATTGTGCTTTTTCCATCTCCTCCGTAGAGCTGATTACTTAGCATATGTGGTTAGTGTTTGGTTTTGCTTTGTTGTTTTTTTTGTTTTAAAGGAACCTACAAGTGAAGAAGTTGAATGTTTGCTTCAGCTGAAGAGAATATTTCCCACGTCATAGCGGGAAAAGGTGAAAAAGAGAACCAGAGGATGTTGGTAGCAGGTATCTACACGACAGGAAGCCATGACTAGCAGTGTGATTGTCAACAGGAAACGAAAAGTCACAGCCAATGTGACACTGCCGTGCAGTACACTTTCTGTGTCGTGTTGCCTGATGGACTTTGTGGCCTGGGGAGCAGTGTATCGCTACGTGAGGTATTCTCCTGTCCATTCATCTGCTGGAGTTTGATTTATTCTGCCTCTGGTTAATCCACTTTGCTGGAGTTGGCAAGACCTGGGGATTTTTCTTGACACCTGCTACTGTAAAGGTCTTGACTAGCTATGGGGAGAACAGGGTGTGTATGAGCAACCTTCACCATCTGGCAGCTGAGTGCTCTTCACACCCCTGGCAGCTTTGAAGTGTCTTGGCTGTTCAGTGCTCTGCAGATATGAACGCTGAGCTTTTCTGGCACGTTCTCACATTGGCCTGGTCGTTCTCACCATGCTAGTACATGGGAAAGAAGACTTCCTCTCAGATGTAACTTACATCGTCCTGGAACTGATCATCGCAGTGCTGGCCATCCTGGGGAACATCCTGGTCTGCTGGGCAGTCTATTTGAATAGCAACTTGCAGAACGTCACCAACTATTTTGTGGTGTCCCTGGCTGCTGCTGACATTGCCGTGGGCATGCTGGCAATCCCCTTTGCCATCACCATCAGCACTGGCTTCTGTGCCTTCTTCTATGGCTGCCTTTTCATTGCCTGCTTCGTCCTGGTCTTGACTCAGAGTTCAATCTTCAGCCTCCTTGCCATTGCCATTGACAGAATCATTGCGATCCGCATACCCCTCAGGTAAGCCGGGGGTTGGGGGAGGGAGGACAGGGGACAGAGCAGGGTGGTGAGGGATGAATATCAGTAAAAACAACAGATCTGGACATGAATTGAGGAAGGAAAAGTTAAATGAGGATCGGCCCTTTTTCTCTTGTAATTTGGAAAGAACTTCTCTAGGTCTTGAGGGCTTCCTCAGCTGCTGGATTTTCTGGTCACTCCTTTTTCCAGTTCTTCTCTGTCCTCATGTGGTATATACCCGTGGCATCACAATGGCACTGCCTTGGAGCTGCCATTCCATATGCAGACAGGCTCATGTGGTAACCTCAATAACCTGTGCTCTGAGCTGTGGCCAACAGCACCAGAAGGATCACTGCAGGAAAGTGGAGGTGGAGGGCAGAAAGGGGGTGAGGTCTACTTGTCTTCCTTCCCCATGGGGAGAATGGGGAACTCTGTCTGCAACTGTAGCAGCAAGCTTTGGGAGAGTGTGGACGGGGGGTCTTCTCTTGGGGGTCCATTAAATGTGAAGGGAGGAGAAGCAGCAGACTATGAAGAAATGGGCCTTAGGAAGATTTGGAGTAGCTTAGGCACTGCCTCTGGAAGCAAAACATGTATTAGGTCAACGCAGAGGCTTGTCCCAGCCCAGACCTGCAGATGGTTATTCTGTGGTCTCTAGAGTTTATACAGGAAAAGGACATTTCAATATTGAAAAGCTGATGTGACTAGCTGCTGCTCTGTGTGCAGCCAGGGAGGCTGATGGGGAAGTTTTGCCACAGGCACAGGGGCTGCTACTCAGTTCAGTTTTCCAGAAGCACATTGCTGTGACAGAATATGTCTGACCATGGATGCAAAGCAGCTTTGCGTTGTGTGGGCTGGGTTTGAATTCTGTGTGACAATGCTTCCGAGTCATTCAATAAGCTCAAAAGATGTAGAGGAAGCCCCAGGAGAGGCCGGTGCAGGCAAAGTGTAGGAGTCTCCTTCCTTCCCGTCTTGTCCTTAGGAGGATGCGGCGCGCTCTCAGGAATGGAGAGACTTGCTTCCTATCCTGAACAAGAAATGTGGCTGCAGAAGTGGAACAACTTTCAGATTTGGTTTTGGACATCCTCACTCCTGTTGAGCTTAAATCACATGTGTTGACCTGTGCGATTTCGTTTTGTCTCTTGTGAATACTTTGGCCATCCAGCACTTATGTAGATTAACACGAACCTCCCATTCAAAAATAGAAAGCATTCTTTTCCCTAGAGCTGCGGAGATTGCCTTTCCATGTGGACCCACGACAGCATAGGCTTTCCTGAAGCCTTGCCTCAGCAATCTTGTGCTGCTATAACACTGCCGTTAATTGCTGGTTTCCAAACCTATAGTCGTACCTCTACTTTTGATGTATTTGTAAGGAATAAGTATTCCATTCTATTGCAGAGAAAACTCTATCAATATTAGTTACCTACAAACTGGACTGTCTCCACTTTTCTGCAGTTCTACATATAGATGGCTTCAGCTTATAAACCAAAATAATGATAAATGGTACAAAGAAACATATGTAGAGTAGCCCTCGGGAGCTTGCCTCTGAAATGATTTTGAGAAGGGCTAATGTCTTTAATTCATTTCTCATGAGCTAACTCTGAAGACTTTTGCTGACAGTTTAAGCACTCTCATTGCTTAGAGGATGACTTGCCAGGAAAAGGATTTTAAAAATCTGGATTTCTGCCCATTTTTGGGGGTATCATTGTAACAATATTGTCTTGAAAATTTAATTTCCTGGAACAGCCAAGGTAGAGAGTCCTTTAGAAAAATCAGACTTCATCAGTGCTGGGCACTGTACAGGTTTCACTATTTTGTTTTTGAACAAACAGAGCACACCCTCTTCTGCCCCAGAAACAGTGGAGATGATTGGATCCAGAAACCCGCAGGTAGATCCATGGGATCATCCCCCTCCTTGTCCTCTACTGGTTTGTCCTTCTACAGTAGGAGCAGAGAACTCATCAGTTGTGTTTCCCCTTAAGAATTTATGGGTGAATAAGCATTAGATTTATGGCCTCATACCTGCTGAGAAAGTGAAAGCTGATTAGCTGAAGAGGGAAATGTGATATGATTTAGACTGCTCACATCCTCATTTTTTTCTTTTTCTAATACCTGGTTGTCTCAAAAATATGTCAAACCATTGGAAGGAAAGTTCTGCTACTAAAGATGCAGCGTTTTCACCCCATCCTTTAATGCCTGGGAAAGCCTCTTCTCTCCTCCTCAGAGGACAAGAAAGGTAATGCCAGGCATTCCTAATATTCATTAGATGAATGCTCTTAAAAAGACAATAAATCAAACTTTCTTCACTCTAACAAAACCAAAAAGGACCAAACCTATTTTTTTCTTCTTCTTTTTCTTTTTAACTGTTCTGTATCTGATTTGTCCTAAGGAGGGTAATAGCATGTCTCAGTGGATACTTTAGTGAATGTGTACTCCCACACAAATAAACTGTCAGTGTTAGGAGGCAGAAGAGTGGGATTTCTGATACTGGTTGGTTTTGGACACCTCAGTACATAATTAGAGTTACTTGTGGAATGATTTTTCTGTAGATAAAAGACCTTCCCACAAAAAACTGCAGTGAGGAAAGACATCTATAGGTAAAATTTAAAAATACATAAAAACTAATTTGTGAACGTCTTATGGGTTCTACCTTTCAAATGATGAAAACATTGTGTAGAATTTGATAAACTTTTTGAAAGTTCTCAAACGCTTTGCTGAATTCTGCCAGGTTTTATACAAATGTAACACTCTGCAAGGGGCAATAAAGCACTCCAAAGGAAGTAAGTCCGAGCCATTGTTCGGTCTCGGATAAAATCCGAACTGTGTTTCTAATGTGGCAGGTAGCTGAAAACCTGCACTCGCTGATATAAAACCCCTGGGTGTTCTAAACAAAACTGGCTGCGAGTGTGAGCGCCAGGATGAAGTCACGGGCCAAGAACAATTGCCACTTTCCAGGCTCTTTGGTGCCAGCAAACTCTCCGATGGCACAGTGCCCGGCCACGTGTTCCTGTGCGGGCATTTGTGGTAGAGATCCTGCCACGGTGAAGGACAGGAGGCTCCCATGCACTGGAAAGAGAGGAGAAATTTTAATTCCTGCAGCCAAATGGAAAAGTTTTCTCAGGTTCCTGCTTGCTCTGTGTGCTGGGTTCAGGTGTTCACCTGTGGCATAAACGCTTACGCAGGTCGTACAGTGCCAACTGCAGCAACTCGCTGAAGTGCAGACCTTTTCCTCTGGTGGAAAGCTGGAGATGACTGACTGCCTAAGCTGCCGGGATGCTTCTCTGGGAAAGCAGTCCTAAGGTGCAGCTCCCTTATGTTTGGAACATTGGGACAGATTAATCCCATGTGGTCGTGATTGAAACCGCAGCTCTGAGGTGGCATTGGGATGTTTCTCTGCCAGAGTCTAGGCGTGCTGGGTGTGAGGAACTGGCTCCTCAAAGTCTGGGGCAGGAAGAATAAGGGAGATGGACACAAATCCTGAATAAAGTTTAGGACATGGAAGGGACCTTTGTGCCAAGAACAGTCTGTTTCAGCAGTTGCTTTAATTCTCTAGGGTTGCCTTCTCAAATGCTCATATACGAGTATCTGAATCAGTGAAGCAGGAATTTAATGTTTTGTTGTCACTTTGAGCCATATCCAGAGTTACTTCTTCCCGTGCTCACCATAAACCTTTTGACTTTATGACAAGTATTTCCTACATGTGCTCATGTTTGTGTCAAGTAGATTATGGGCAGACTCAACCTAATATGAAAGAAGAATTCACTTCCTCCTTTGAGCAACCACGGGCATGGCTTTGAAAGCAGAGCCAGTTGTCTATGGCATCATGGGGAGTCAAACGATGTCACCAAGGTTTTAGTCTGAAAGCTGATATTATGTCACGAGCAAAAGAATGGTGTCTGCCCCCCATTACTGCTTCTGCTGCTTAAAGCCCTGTGCCCACCTGTGGGATCCCACCCTACCCAGTCTCCATCGCACAGACAAGTATCAGTTAGCACCTGGTCACAGGACAGAAAGTTTCTTGACTGACTTTCTGGGATGTTTTGGTGCTGTGTGAGAAGATCTGGGTTTCGTTTCTTGCTCTGCCATAAGATTTAATGATAAGATGAACTGGGATTGTCAGTGTCTCTCATTTCCAGATATATGTAACAGGGAAGGAATATCCTCCTTTTGTCTTGCCCCCCTGTAGCTGCAGTTGCCTGAGGTGGAGGCTGTTGAGGGATGTGTTCAGTGAGCAGTGTTTTGTAGTGATTTGTTAAAACCATTGAGCACAGCTGGAATTCAGATGAAAGCTCAGCACCCTCAGTGCTGAGCACAGGCTGGTGTGATGCTGTAAAGGTGGCTGAAATGTGTTCCGTGCATGGCAGAGCCATCTGGCCAAGATGGTGCAGTGCTGTGACCAGAGGTGGGTTTGGAAGGCAAGCAGCAGGCTGGTTGGATGCTGTGACAATGAGTTAGGCCAGCTACATATCCCCTGCTAAAGCAGGGGAGTTGGACTAGATGGTCTCCAGAGGTCCCTTCCAACTCTGACAATTCCTTGATAGCATACAATGTATGGAAAGATTTTAACTTCTACCTGAGGTATAAGAACCCTGTGGTCCCTGTACCAGCTCTGTCTTCCACCCAGTTTCATGGCTTATGAATCAGACTAGTGAGGTACTACACTTTCTGCAGGAATCCTTGTCTTGATGACACAGAGCTTAGGGCACCTCCCACTAGACCAGGTTGCTCAAAGCCCCATCCAGTCTGGCCTTGAACTCCTCCAGGGATGGGGCATCCATAACTTCTCTGGGAAACCTGGGGCAGTGTCTCACCACCACCCTCATAGTGAAAAATTTCTTCCTGAGATCTAATATAAATCTTCCCTCTTCCAGTTTGAAGCCATTACCCCTCATCCTAACGTTCTTTGTGTCTGGAATTTCACAAGTAGTTGTTGTTTGTGTAGCAAGTGCAGTATTTCCAGAAAGCACAAGAACTGCTTGTGCACAGGCAATCCAGCGCTGTCTGGACACATCAGACATGCTGCAAAGTCACCTGCCAAGTATGCAGAACATGGGCTGTAGGTGTGACCAGCTCCTTTCAGCAGACTGTGTCTCCTGCACGGGTGCCAGCAACTTGGGGTGTATGTGATGCTTCCTGGAAGCTCTGAACTTACCGTGCAGAGCTGCACAGCACTGGGGATCCAGAGAGTCACTTCGGTCTGGCTGCTGTGAGCCTAGAAAGATGCCTAGACAGGTGCACAAACTCTTCAGTGCCATTTGGTGACATCTCTAACTGGCCAAAAGGAATAAGTCCATGAAAGTCCAATAGCCCTACCTCAGCCAAGTCAGCCGACAGGTTCTCACGAGTCCTCGAAATCAAGCTCTCCCAAGTGAATGGACGGTTCTCAATGGGTGCCTGGCCAACCTAGTGCCACACACTATGTGACAAGATGCTGCTAGCTTTCTCTCTTAACCCTTGGAGATACTGAGCAAGGTGTTATGGAAATGCACTCACTGATAGGTTGGTCATTGCCACTGCCAGCACAACACATTGCAGCTGGAGAGAGGGCGGCTGCTTGGGTTAAGTGCTGTTCCTAAGCCTTGTAAAGTTTGTTGTATGGGAATCCCCAGAGGGTAAGAGGGAGGGAGAAGTGGGGGTGTGTTTGCCTGGAGCAGTAATGAATATATTTTTAGTGGAATGGAAGGGACATCTCTAGTCGTGGGATAACAGCTGCACAATTTCAAAATTCCTCTGACAAGATGTAGCCCATTCCAGGGCTGCAGGGTTTTGAGAGTTTTTGTTTTTCCAAGCTTCAAGCGCCTTCAGCCAATCTCTTGCTCCCTGAAGTGTACTTTTCAAAGCACAGATGCTGTTTTGTTGTGTTGATGAGGGGTCTGAAAGTGAGCAGCTCCCTGTTACCATCCACGATGTGCCCTTAGCACCCCCTAGGCATTGAGCAGGATCCACTATTTGTTGGAGAAAACGTTTTATCTCTCAGAATCACCTGAATGCCTCCCTCATTTCTGGAAGGAGGATTTCACAGTATTTTGGGTACTGGGAATTGTGTGGTTGGCTCCCTCACCCGCTCCCTCTTTTCTGATTTTGAAATGCAACTGAAGAAGAGGGACTCAAGGCTGCTGGGTCTTGTGTGGAGCCAGTTTTTTTCCAAGGTCCATCAGAAGGGATTTAGGGCATGATCTCAGTTCTGTGCTCTGCCTGGCAAAAGCAGCCTCTCCTCCCCTGTCTTGAACTTGCATTGGGATAGGAGCATGAACCTGTGGGAGTGACTAATTCATTGAGAGATGGAAAGATTTCTATGGCTTGCTGGATTATTTTTTTTTAATGTTTGTTTGCTGAGAGAATTCTGGGGACAGAGGGAGAGGGAGCATTGGGTAAACACTGGGAGCCCAGCGCTACCCTTGTCCCATCGCAGACACATGGGGTCAAGTACAGTGTGGGACCCACGCTGGACAATGTGGGAATCTGGCCATCTACTTTCCATGCTAAACGTTACCAAGGGAAGGAAATTGCATTGAAATGTTAAACTGTTGCCCTGATTTACATTTTCAGAGAGAAGAACTGGTGGAGTCAGCTCAGGACTCGCAGTAACCTGTGAGGCCTTGGGAACCGGACGATATTTCAAACAAACCAATGTCCTTGGCTGCACTGTCAGATTCTTACCATGTTGCTTATTGTCTTTTTCAACAGATCTTTGAGATTTTATTGCTGAGAGCACTGGCTTCAGTCAGGCATATCAATACCTCCATCGCTGAAGTCCCCTTTGGTGTGTGCAGTGCAGCCCACAGCACACCTGTAGTCAGAGCACTGTCAGCCTAGTTCTTCCCTTCTGAGAAAGACACGGGGCCAGCTTGGCTGGGCTGGTGAGGAAAACTGCTGACTTGTCTCAGTTATTTAAGGAAGGTTGGTGGTGCTGGCCTTGCTGGAAGTGCCGTTGTGGAGCAGAGTGAGGTGCTGTGCAAGGCGATGCCAGCCTGGCTTCTGCAACTGAGTCAGAGAATTTCCATGGAGCACACCTGAATGCGGACAGGGGGCTGATGCCACAGTGCCTCAGATTTCTTTCGTGCTATTTGGCTTACAAATCTACTGCAAGACAGAACAAGCAATTCTGTGCTACAAGGCTGCTCCTTTGCCAGAAAGGAGGAGCTACCTCTGCCTTCATCAAGAGAGCCATGGTGGTCTGCATCACCAAGGGTCAGAGCAGTGCTGTTGATTATCCAGGCTGCAAGATCTATGTGCATGAGCAAGTGGCCTGGTGGAGTCAAGGAACACAGATGAAATCTGTATTAATTTCCCTGCTTTTCTGTCTGTCACCTACTCACTGCCTAAAGGAAAGGGGGGAAATATGTGGCATACAGTGTCACCATAGACAAAGCAGTTCAAAGGCCCAACTGAGGAAGCAGGTGCCTTTCTTGCTGTCTTCTGGGCCATTGGGAAGTTGCTGGGGTGTCAGGGGCTTGTTTGAATGATACTGATGTAATTCCTATTTCCTCTCCTTTGTAGGTACAATGGCTTGGTGACTGGCTCTCGAGCTAAAGGTATCATTGCCATCTGCTGGGTATTATCTTTCATCATCGGCTTGACACCAATGCTAGGGTGGCACAATCGCTCCCAGATCGAAGAGCTGGGTTCCAATAAGTCCTCTCTCATCAACTGCAGCAACAGTATGGTAGCATGTCTCTTTGAGGCTGTGGTCACCATGGAGTACATGGTCTACTACAACTTCTTTGCCTGTGTGCTTTTGCCCCTCCTCCTCATGTTTGGTATCTACTTGAAAATCTTCATGGCAGCCCGGCGACAGCTCAAGCAGATGGAGAACAAGATGGTACATGGGGAACGTTCTCGCTCCACTTTGCAGAAGGAAGTCCATGCAGCTAAGTCTTTAGCAATCATTGTTGGGTTGTTTGCAGTCTGCTGGCTTCCACTACATATTATTAACTGCTTTACCCTTTTTTGCCCAAATTGTGCCCATGCTCCCCTCTGGCTGATGTATCTGGCTATTATCCTGTCTCATGCCAACTCGGTTGTAAATCCTCTAATTTATGCCTACCGAATCAGGGAGTTCCGATACACCTTCCGTAAAATCATCAGCCAGCATATCCTGGGCCGGAAGGAGCCGTTCAAGGCAGGAACAGCCAGCTCTAGGACTTCCATGCATGGTGGGGATGCAGAGAACGCCAGCATACGAATCAGTGAGTATGCGCTAGAGGTGTACACCAATGGAGAGATCCACAGGGATCCTGAAAAGCAGGACCTAAACAAATGCAAAGCTGGCTTGGAATGGCACCAGAATGGAAATGCTCTGGACGTGGAGACAAATGGGCATCTCCCACATTCCTGCAAAAATGGGATTCTGTCAGATGCATGCATGAACAAGGAGCTTCACAGTGAAGAGCTCCTTGACACCCAGTTGTCTTACTCAGATCTGGAAAGAGCAGCCTTCGCAGCAGCGGATGTTTCCTGATGAGACTTTCAAAGTCTTCCTGGTAGAATTATTTTTTTTCCATTGGTGACCTATGCCATGGAGGAAAGGGAGGTTGGGGGGCGGGAGGGGAAGAGGTGTGCATTCAGATCTTTGTGGAGAAAGGAGTCCCTAGGACTGTTGGGGTGATCCTAAATACTAGACTGGAGAAAAGCCAAGAGACCATTGAAACGGACTAAGGAAGGAGGGACACGTTACCCATCAATGACCTGTTGCCAGGAGCAGTGCCAAGGTCAAAGATGGCATTCCAAGTTCAGCACTGGGAGACTCTGCTGCTGCAGGGCGTATCATGACGTTATGCTGTACTGTGTATCTGTGGTTGTATGTCGGTTTTGCTGTCTTTACCAACAGAAATAAAATCGTGGCTGGAAGTATTCGCTGAATTGCAAGGAGCAACAGGGAAGGGGCCTTTCAGTACTTTGGCCTTGCAACAAACAAGAGGGGGAGAGCAACATCTGTTGGTCAGGAAGGATGCCAGCAGCTGCTTGGAGAGGGAACATGGTGGGAACTGTGGATAGCTTCAACCATGGCATTTTGTCTTTCAGTTCATGTTTTTAAAGCTTAAACTGCAACAGGTTGCTCGAGTGGGTGTTGGTTTTTTTTTTCTTGTCTTGATAATATTACTTTATGTTAAGTTATGAACGATGGGCAAAAACTCATATCCATTCCCTGAGTGCTCAATGTTCCAGGCGCACAAGGCAAATATAACCTCATAGCTCTCCACTTTGTCTAACAAATAATGAAAACGGGGTCTGTAACATGGATTTCCCTTAGTAAAAGGGCTGTTAGCAGGACTTGGTGCTGCAGAGAGTAGACAAGCAGGCCAGGCTGTGGTCTCTGTCACCAGGGTGGTCATGCCCCGAGATGTTGTGATGAGCTGTCTGTAGGCTGGTTTCTGCTTTCCCTCCCCCCGTCTCTGTGCTTGTCCTCCTGAGCTCCTAGAATGCAAATTCTTTCCATGGCCCCAAATGTATGTGAGAGGAGCTAATTTTCCATATTTTGGTTGTTTTCATCCTCACTCAAAAGGCTGTGGGATTTTTTCCTTCTTTCTCAGGGTAAGGAGGAACACACACACACACATAGCTGAGACTTTTTTTTGGAATTCTAGTGAATTCTATTTAAACACCTTTCCTCCTGTGATTTCAGTTTTTTCCTGATGTGCTTTACTGTGAAGCCCGATGTATTGCTGCGGTGCAGAGGCCAAGAGAGCTGGGTCTGTCTGGTTGGAAGATGCTCCTACTCTAAGAAGCAGAAGGGCGTCAGTAGGAAATGAGCTTAGAAACTGCAGTAGTTGTCTCTAAGAGAACAGGCAAATCCGTGCTGCCGCAAGGGGATGCTGTGATGAGGTTTGTTGTATAGGTGTTTCACAGCAGTTTGATAATTTTCTGTATTGTTTATGAAGCCTGGTAGCTGAAGGACAGCAGAATGCCACATCAGCTTGAATTCTACCTAAAGGTTGTCTAGTTTTTGTGTTCCAGACAAATAATCCATGTCCAATACCACCAGCCTTCTGGAGAAACAAGCAGTAATGGTCCTGCTGGAAAACTAAAAGTCTGGTAATTCCAGGGACCTGAAGCGTATTCCCTACCTGAAAACATCAGAAATATCATCCCCCAAACCTGGCCTCTCCTTGTGTCTGTCCACTAACGTTTCAGAAGAGGAAAGGGGAACTGGATTTTGGTATTTGAGGAAAAGCAGGTTAGGTTTGTGTGTTCTTATTCCATGTTTATTTTAAATATTGTGAACTATTAAAATGAAAAGTCAGTTTTATTTGAGGAGAGTCATTGCCAGTCTCTCTACAGGAAGGTGGGGAGTAGTTTATAATGCTGAAGGTGTTCAACTATGTGACTGCTCCAGGCTAGGACGAAGCTTACTGTGAGATGGATAAAAAGATGTGGTTGCCACCGTGATCCTTAGCAGAAAGACAGGCAAGTTTGTAGAACAATAGACTTCACAGTGTAATTGAATTGCTGCTTTCTTGGCACGGCTCTTCCACGTAGTCTAACGTCAGAGGAGCGGATTATCACTCCAGCACCATTAACAAACACTAAGCCATTTCCCTGTGACAGACGTCATAGGTAATTCCTCTGTAGGGTGACTTGGGATCTTGTTACTCTTGATCTTTCTTGATGGAATATTTCTGTAGGTTATTTGTGGGATGGCTCCTCTGACCTCCTGTAACAGTGGCAGAGGAACTCAGGCAGGAAAATGGGGGTCTGATCTCTTCAGGCCTCAGTTGGGAGCCGAAATGTTTCTAAGAATAACACAAGATTACATCCGGTATTCATGTCAATAACAATTAGGTCCACAAAGAAGCAGAGCAGGGAAGGAAGTGTGGGAAAATACCAGCATCACTCATGTGCTGGAGCACACGCGAGTGCAGAAGTGCCTCCTATTGAGCTTTAGTTGCCATTGTAAAGGCATGTTTTATGCCATGTTGCATCAGACTTTCAACAGCTGATGGGGGTTGGTTGCTTTCTATTGTTTCCTGAGCTTCTTCACACTCAATTATGGCAGCTTCTTGCTTGGTTGTCACAAGAATCAAGTTGATCTACGTTGATGCGACAAACTTAGGATTGTCCCTCCGGAAGATCTTCCTGCCCAACCAGATCATCACGTGAGCTTACTGGGTCTCCAGATGTCTTGAAATTAGCTTTTCTGTTCCTATTTGAGATGCCCCCCACGTGTGTCTAGTCCCTTTCAATATTAGTGATCCAGATTTAAAATGAAAAGGGTGTGAAGGGGCTGGGGAATGTGTGCAGGAGGAAGTGCAGTGGGGGTAAGGAGGCAGCGTGTTTCATGTAGAATTGGAAGTCTGTAGTCACAGGAAGGAAGGGATGGCAATTGCACCCCATGCTGTGTGACTTCTGGCAGACATATGTCTGAGATGGACCTTCAGAAGATGTTTCCGAAGCAGTTGTTGGGGCCAGCATGAGCCTTTTGAACAGAATTTTGGACTTCTTATTTCTTGTTTCCTAGGGATCATGACTTCAAAGCTTGCTTTCTTTTTTTCTTTTTTTTTCTTGAAAACAAAAAAAAAAGCATTAAGGTCCCATCATTAAAGTCTGCTCTTTCCTTCTTTGGGCAGCGCGCTCTGGTTTTGAGAAACCAAAACCAAACTGCATAGGGCAGGGAACATTAGAAAATTTAAAGTTAAGTAATTTTTTTTCCTAACCTCTGCACTCATATCCCCCTTTTCCTTCCAGCTGGAGAATGTTTAGCAGATGAAATATAGCTGTTCTGGATAAACAAGGGTGATACCAAGACAAAGGGAAGAATGAGGTGACCATCAAGACAGGCTGAAGAAGACCTCCTTGGGAGTCCAAGGTGCAGTGGGTGCAGAGAGTAAGAGCTGGGGTAAGAAAAGACTAATTTCATTGAACTGGAACATCTTACTAAAAATGGCTCAAGACCCATGGAGAGATGTGGTTCCTCGTTTGGTGTGAGGGCATTCCATGAATTTCACTATTCCCTGGAGACTCTTAGGCTCCAGGATTTATTTGCTTTATAGGGTTTTGGAGAAAGTAAAGTTTGATCAGTTGCCAGGAGTAATTTTATCAAGAGTTCTTGGGGCGCCCTCCTCAATAGGGCACTGCTGTTTGTGTGTGCAAGTAATTGCTATTACAGCGTTGTCCTGCAGAGTTTCTTTTGGATCAGTAATATTTCAAAGCCAAGCTTGAACATCAGCCCTTGAGCAGTGAAGCCATTTGGCATGGTGGGACAGTTGGGGTTACTGTAGACAGAAAGGGCTTGCCACTGATCCCAGCTGGTGCCAGAAAGCTTATTGTGTGGATGGACTTGGGAGTTAGATGGAGTAGTCTGAATCTTTGAGCATTCTTTGAAAAGAGGCTCCAGGGGATGCTGGTGGATACAGAAAGGTCTCTAAAATGTGGGAGCACATTGGAGGGTTTGGGTTAGATGGGGAATCTTGGCGGTGAAGGAAAATTGGTAGGGTAAGTGTTTGGGAGGATTTCAGGGGAGCAGGAACGTTCTGGGGATTGCACAGATGGTGCTGGCATGAAACCAAGGTGTGACTTGCTGAGGAAGGGCTGTGGAAAGGATGTACTGTCTTACAGCTCTCCTGGGGTGACTGCAGGGGGGCAGCCCTGCCTGATGTGAGGAGGGTTGACTTCACACGGTCTCTGTGACTCAGGTAGAGGTGGCTCTTATGGATTATCTCCTTTTCAGATGCGTTGTCTTATTTGGCGAGCGTGTAACAAAAGCCCTTCTGCCCTAGCTAACAGCAAATCACTCCAGCCCTGTTCTTCGGGGAGGAGGAGCGTGCTGGAGCAGAGCTGCCATGCCTTAGAACTGCAGAATACTCTCCAGCAGTGTTTGCTAAGTTTAGCTGCCTAGTAGCTCTCTCCCAATTTGTTTTGGGTCTCAAACTGCACTGAGTCATAGCAGAGAGTTTTTTCTTTCTAGCCCTGAGCTTTTGGCCTTCTTTACAGTAAAACACATCAAGAGTAACTAAAATCACACCAGTTCCTCATTTGCATGAGAGGTGACTGACCCTGGCAGACTGAGAATCCCAAAACTGGGGCAATGTTGAGTGTAACTCCCTGTCTTATTTGTCTGCTGGGACTGCTCACACAAGGATGTGCTGAAATCCAGACTGGAACTGTTGATCTGAGAAGGTCCTTTGCTTCCCCAGCTCTCTCTCAGGAGCTGGTGTTCCTGCCCCTGTCCTGTGGAGCGGTTGTCCCTGTGGTCCGCAAGCCAAGACACTATGAACGCCCTGCTGCACACGCTGTCACTATAAAACAATTACTCTTTTAATTTAAGTGTTTTATGAATATAGTTGTTGTTTTCCCTCTGTTTGTCAGTTACCAGTGGGAGGGGAGGGAAGGGGGTGGGAGAATCTGTGCATGCAAAATGTATTTAAAGTGCGTTGACCAAAGTTTAGTTTTGTTTTGGGGTTTTGTTTTTTTTTTTTTGAATCTGTGAAGTTTTCATATCTGTGAAGTCATCAGACTGCTGGGCAGTGAGGAGCCGCTGGTGCTGCTGAGTCTGTCTTGGTTACATTTCTTAATAAGCATTAAAATAATAAAATATATTTGTAAAAGAGAGTGTGAGTGCCTTTTTGTCCCAGGAAGTTCCGTCTGGCTGGCCCTTTTTTGTGCAAGTGTTTTCTTATTATTTTATTAGCTTTTTCCACAGACTGATCCTTCCAGAAAGTTCTTTCCCTGGCGCTGCCTATTTCACAGAAGATATTAGCAAGGAGTAAGGTGACAGACCCAGATGGACTAGAAGACCCCTCACATCTCTGACTTCCTGGGATCTGTCATCTTGGCAGTAAGAGAAAATGTTTATAGCTGTCTACTGAACACAAGGTAGAGGACTGTATTTCCCCAAACCACTGCAGTGTCAGAAAGAGCATGTTACACAGCAGAACAAGAAGGGTCCATATCTGGACCATGACACAACTTTTCTAGGTGTGACTGGAGCATCCCAGCCTGCTGGTTCTGCTTCCACGTGGCCCTGCTGGAGCACCTCGACCTCCTTGTAAGACCATCGTAATTCCAGACCTCTGTCCTGTTCTGCCAGTGCTGCTCAGGCTGAGCTAACCCCAGCCTGTTGTCAACCAAATTAACCTGGAGGTGGAGGCAGTGAATCTAGATGCTGCTGTGGAGTCTCTCAGGCCAATTCTGAGCAACGCTGATGGGATGAAGCAGGAATAATTGCCAGCTTTTTCCAGCTGCAGCTACTAAACATGTCTGTGAGGAGGTTAGTGAAAGTCTGTGCAATCTAGGAGCATTTGGAGTTGGAAAGTGATAAAATGAAAGTTCACCAGATAACCATCAGCTACTGGTCATTCCCCCTTTGGGTTGACTTTGCAGCTGGGCTGGAGGGCTCCCTGGAGGCCCCAGTTTGTGGAGAGGTGCTGGCACCCTGCTGCTCGGTGGCCAGCTGTGCCCAAGCTGTTCAACCAACTGTGTAATTGAAAAGCTTTTTAATTTTTCCCTCCTTTCACAAACACTGTGCGTTTTGTTCTGCAGCATCAAAGGCCGGGAGCTGGGAGGAACAATGGGTGTCTGCAGGAGCCCAGGGGAACAATGGCCGTACCTGGCCCCAGGAAGAAAGCGAGTACTTGAAAGAACAGAGAGAGCTCCCAGTTTAACAACACAATTGGCCTGATCTGGAAATCTCTGCTCAGAGATCTGCACCTTGGCTTAGTCACCCAGAGAAACTAGACTGTGCAGGGCTTTTGCTGTAGACTGGGAGCTGTGTGAGGATAACACAGCACAATAGTGTAACATTTACTGCAGCACTGGGAACTGATGACATTTCTGGCGAAGCAGGATGGGACCATGGAGGATGGTGTTTTCCCTACTAATGGGTGGATAATGTTTTTGGCTAAAAAGCTTTTCACAGTATTTAAAGCAGCAGGATCATCCTTGTCACTTCTGCCCCCAGACAGGAAGCCTTTGCTGCTAAGAATAGTGCATACAAGTGCCCGCTGTGCTCTTGACCATCATGTGTTTCAAGGAGAAGTTTCAGGGAGTTAAAACCACTGAGCGCCTTTTTCTGAGGCCCTGTGGCTCTCACAATTTACTTTCACAGGAAAGATCTCCAGTGTCTTGCATTTGACCGAAGTGACCAAGCGAGGAGTGAGATTCCTCACATGTTCATTCGTGAGAGGGAGAGAGGCTTCTGCCAGCTTGGAGTGATGCTGGGAGGAATCCACCTCTGATACTGCAATCAAGTACCTGAAATTAGATGATACAGCTCACTGCAGATTGGAGTCTCGCTGAATAGTAAGTGGAGCTGTTTTCCTCCTTGACTTCCCAATCCCTTCTGAGAAAAAAGGGGGGCACTTCTGAATATTGAAGAGGTTTCCTCAAAAATGGCCCAGTGGATGGGACTGGTGGAGGTGTTTTGGCTGTAAGATGCGCCGCTCTTAAAAGCAGCATCATTTCTCTGCTGTGTGACTGCTGTGTTCACTGCTGAGATCCCGCAGTGTCATAGGCAAATTCTACTCAGCTCTCAGAAAATCAGAAATTCATTTCGAGAATTTCAGTCCTTGCAATGCATCAAATAAAATGATCTAAGCCAAGTTTGGGTCTGAGAATAGCATGGTGATTTTTCAGCAAGTGAAAGGAGAGGACTGGGAAAAGAGCTTTCAATCCGCAGGTTCAGAACGAACTGTGTAAAGACGAGGTTATTTGGAGTGCAGATCCATACTGTGTGGTCTGAGCCTGTTGTACTGAACTCCAAACCTGGGACTGTGGTTTTTGGGAGTGTCCAGCTGCAATCCAGAGAGGTGACTGCAACTTCTACAGGGCTCAGGGCAGTCTTTAAACCTGCTGGCTTGGACACTGACAGGACTGGAGCTGCAATCGCTCAGGCTTTGCTTGCCAGGGATTTACCCAGAGCTCATTTTTTGCCTCACCTACGGCAAGGAGCTTAGATAACAGCTCATAATGGCAGTGAAGAAAATCCATGTGCACGGGGTATCTTGCTGCCTCAGCTGTTGATGAGGTCATGGGGATGTCTTTTGGGCTGGTATTAGTCCAGGATATTACTTCTAAATGGGAGTTAAGCATATCCCAGTTGGATACTTCATGTTGCTGGAGAACTTGCAGCTGCATCACTTGGGCATTTGGCATCATCTGGGCTGTGAAAGCTTGTGCCTGTGTTTTGGGGTTCCCAGGGATGTTAGGCTCTTTTGCAGTGTGGTGACTGCATCCAGGAAAAAAAAAAAAGTCCTAATAAAGAGAATTGAGCAGCCTGGATCAGTTCTAAGAAGAATGCAAAACAAGCCTGGGCCATCTCAGGGTAAGCTGCACTCATGGTGCCTCTTGAACCCATGTCCTGTTATTGTTGGTGTGGAACGTGAGGGTCTGGGCCAATGAAAATAAGGAAGGCGGCTTGACAGACACAGATTTTTATCTTTTGAGATTCGTCATGACCTTTCTAGTGTATAATAAATAAAGTTGACTCAGGAATTGGCAAGTGCCCTATAACATGCAGTCCTGGTGTTGGGACTCGGCAGAATGTTCTGCTTAGCAATGCACTCTGTTAGCTTTGTTTGCCAAGTTCCTATTTTGGAGGTGTGCTCAAGGGCTGAACGGCGGCAGATGCTGAAGCCTTCTGCAGGGCAGGTGCATTGAACCCGGCACGTCTGACCGTGCTGATCCGGGCTGGATGAAGGTCATTCTCAATCCATGCTGATACAACCTTTTACCGCTGGGCCATAAAAAGAGAAGAAATGTCTTGCAAAGAAAGAACGCGGCTGGCAGTGGTGTGAATCTTGGGGCAAAAGGGACTCCCATCCTTTCTCATTCCTGTGTAACCCATCAAGCGTTTCAGTTGGCATTGAACGGTATTGCTTCCTGCATTAGTGTGTTTTGAGCAGCCCTGCCATGCGTGCTGGTTCCTGCGATATTAATTCCATCACCCAGAGGATGTGGCCAACTCTGCAGGTGACAGGAATGGTAGCTCTGAGAGTTGCCTGCTGCCGGGTGAATCCCTGCCCTACCATCTCCTCTGTTAACCATGACTGGCAGCAATCACAGTCAGGTTGTCTGAGCTAGCCCTGGTGGCAGGGGCTGTGATATACAGGGCTCCTTCGCAGACAACTGGGAATCGTGGAAGCTGTTGGGTGACTGTGAAGTTATTCTGCAGAGCCAAAAGAGGAGAGGGCTAATGTTTGCACTCCCAGTCCCAGGGAGGCCGCAGGGGGAGAGCTGCAGTTGATGCACAAAGATTGTGGCTGATTCAAAGGCAGAGTCTCCAGAGGAGAGCCCCCAGCACTGGCACTGGGGTGCTGGGCTACACGAGCACTCAGCACCTTCAAGTAAAGCACCACTGGCTGCCTCGGTTCTGAGGTGCCTGCCGTTTGGGAACAGTCCAGTATTCCAAGTGTTTCCTGCCTTTCTTTATATTCATGCCAAAAGCACTAACAGAATAAGGGTGGAGACCAAAAAATCTCAGACCCTCCTCAAGATCATCCTCTAATTCCAGAAGGATCAAAATGCTAAAGGTTGCATTAGAAAAACAGAAATAGTCTTTTCTCTCACCATTGGTAACTCAATGCCACAACTAAAGCTGAGAGTCAGCTGCTTGTTCTACAGCTGCGTCCTCTCTGAATTCATGAGAAATAGCATTTTGATTTCCTTCCAGAGGAAATACAGAGTAATATCCCTCACTTGCACTGAGGTCTTCCAGTCTGCAGAACTAACCCATGTAGCATTCATCTGCAACAAAATTAAACCCAAGGTCCCCTATTCCTTATGGATTGAGCCAACGCTTGGGAATCAAGGCTTTTAATCAGAAACCTTGAGCTTGCTTTCTCTGGGCACTTGCTTCCCAGGCAAGTTACCTCCTATCATAAGTTCTACATTTGCAGATGATCCGCTCTCTCCTGCCATGTGCCAGACCAGGTAGCATGAGAAGTTTATCCAAGACACAGGGGCTGTCTGTCCCATTCCATGACTCAACACTACCTGGACTTTCAAAGACGTTTCTGTAGGCTTTCACGGTGGGGCTGGAGGGAGGGATGTGCTCTCTAATCACTAACAGCAGCCTCTGATTCCCTTGCAGGAGGATCTTTCGATCGGCACTTGATCTGGAAGCGCTGTGTGAGACACGTGATCCTCCCAAGGAGAGTTCAATGCTTTCTTCCCATCAAAAGCACGAGGCTGTGCCCCGGGGGTCAGGATGTCAGTGACATGTGGATGACACTGAGCGCTGAAGCCTGCGTGTCAGTCAGGTCTTGGAAGCGACTGCGCTGCCTGCTGCACGGACACGTTCGCTCTCCCTGAAGGGAGGTCCTTGTGCACGTAGGCATGTAGTTGGTGTTTTCCAGGTGGCTGTGTTCTCTCTACGCCGGACAAAGCCCAGTGCTGTAAAACACGTGTCCCTGTTCTGCTTCCTAAAGAGATGCATCTGCTGATGTCAGCTTCCAGGTAAGACGCACAGGAACCTGCTCTCTCTCTGCATCTGTGGCCTTTGGCCTCCGCTGGTCGTCAGGCATCCTAAGGAAACTAGAAGTGACCTNACGGTGGGGCTGGAGGGAGGGATGTGCTCTCTAATCACTAACAGCAGCCTCTGATTCCCTTGCAGGAGGATCTTTCGATCGGCACTTGATCTGGAAGCGCTGTGTGAGACACGTGATCCTCCCAAGGAGAGTTCAATGCTTTCTTCCCATCAAAAGCAGGAGGCTGTGCCCCGGGGGTCAGGATGTCAGTGACATGTGGATGACACTGAGCGCTGAAGCCTGCGTGTCAGTCAGGTCTTGGAAGCGACTGCGCTGCCTGCTGCACGGACACGTTCGCTCTCCCTGAAGGGAGGTCCTTGTGCACGTAGTCATGTAGTTGGTGTTTTCCAGGTGGCTGTGTTCTCTCTACGCCGGACAAAGCCCAGTGCTGTAAAACACGTGTCCCTGTTCTGCTTCCTAAAGAGATGCATCTGCTGATGTCAGCTTCCAGGTAAGACGCACAGGAACCTGCTCTCTCTCTGCATCTGTGGCCTTTGGCCTCCGCTGGTCGTCAGGCATCCTAAGGAAACTAGAAGTGACCTAAGGCTGGGGTTTGGTTTGGTTTCTTTTTTTTTGCTAATCGTTGGTCAGTGTTGCAGATGGAGAAGTAATGGCAGTTTTCCAGCAGGTGAGACCCTCCAGGGCAACTAGCCAGACAAGAAAAATAAACACAGGAAATAGCATCCATGCAATAAGATAACAGGGAAAGGAGAGGCTGGGAGAGCTTTCTCCTGCAAGTGTGTCAGCGGGGAAGCACAGAACTTGGAGCTCTCTCTTAACAGGAGCAAACAGATGTCAAACCCTAACACAGAGGAAGGTTACTGCCTGGACAGAGAGGAAAAGAGAAAAAAGAAGATTCCTGCTTTGCCCAGGCAGAGTAGCAGCTGCTCTCTAGAGTACAGGGTCTATGGAATGAAGATCTTGGGTCAAGATGTGGGGTGAATTAGTGCTTTGCTCAGGGCAGACTGATTAGCTCTGCTCCACCTGGTTGTTTTTTTGTCTCAAAAGCAGTTCTAAGGGTCTCTGTGTTGATGGAAATTCTGCTGTGTCTCACCTGTGAAACCCGTTCCTTCAACTCCTCCTCTTGGCCTCTGCTTTGTGTCCCATCCCCCAGGTCCTGTGGGCACATCAGAGCCTCCACATTGCTCAGTTTATCCCTGATGGTGTGGCTGGATTGTACTATGGTGAGGCATCTGCTAGCTCCATCCCTCTGCTCAGCAAGACGGAGAAGCCACCTGTGGTGCCCAAAATAGCCTCTGCCTGGGCAATCCAACCCAAATGGTGTCGATAGTGGTGGAGGATTCCCATGCCTCATAAAGAGGCTTTTGTTGGGAGGATCTAAGCTGAGCTCCAGGCTTTGCCAGCTGTGGAGAGAGCAGATGGATCTGCAGTGTAAAAATAGATGGAAGCAGACTTGTTTTGCCTCTTTTCTTCACCAGCTCAAAGTACAGTCCCAGAGGTGCCTGGTCAGCTGAACCAGAGCAGAGAAGTGGGCGCTTTGCAGCTGCCAGTCTGCCTGGAGCCCATTAGCTGTTGTCAGAGACAGGAATTTATCTCTCTTCAGTCCCATTGCCTTACAGCTGCCGTGTGGACAATCTTGTTTGCTCACAGCTGTTGGCAGCGTGTTACATCCCCATTTCCCTGGGGCAATACAAGCAGGAGAATGGGGCATTTCTGTGAGAAACCATGTTCCCAAGCTCTGCCTCAAGAAGCAGAGGTATCCATGTGTGGCTCTGTCCTCTGGATGAGATCTCCGTACAGCACCAAAGGCAACGTGCTGAAGGCATGCACCTGTGTGTCATGGGCTCTAGCTACAGGGGAACGTTTTGGACCACTATGATCTTTCTTGTTGCTCCAAGTGCCTTGGCTGCTTGTTCCAATGCCATAAGTTCACACCAAAGCTCTCAGGTTAAAACATACTCCAAAGACATCTGGGGCTCATTATCCTTGCCCTCTCAGGTAGATGAAAATGGGATATTCCCTGTGGATACCTCCTGGCCCAGTTGTTCATCCCAGAACTTTCCATCTAGGCTTAAAAATTTTTCAACTCTAAAATACAATGATTTTAGGATGTGAAAGGAGTGTGAGACCATGTCAGGACTCAGAAGGGAGCAGGCAGGATGTGGTCCTGCAGCATGCTGCTGGCCCATCAGTCCCGAGACCTGTGTTTGCATAAAAACCCCTTCTGAGTTGGCATCCCCACTCCATCCCCTCCTGCTAACTGAATAAGGATCGCAGAGATGTCTCCTGAACGGGCTTTGGTAAGGCACTAATTTGATGTGCTCGGGGCATCTTCCTGTAATGAATGTTCCTGAGGTAATCAAAGGTGAATTTGCATGGGTGGGTGGGGGGAACAGGGCAGCACTGCTGGCAGAGATAATGGGAGGGATAGAAGAAAATGCTTTTTGTTCCCGTAAATCCTGAGGTTTGTTGTATTTATCTATAATCCCTGTCTCCCCAGCTTCTACCTGTGCTGTGTTTGGAAAGTGGCTGCACTCTTCCTCTCCTCCTCACTTTTTTGGGGTATTTTTTCCATTTAATCTTGTGCATCTCTTCTGTTGCTTTTTCATTTTTGCTTTTTGTTTCTTTGCTGGTTTTCCTCTGCTCTATGTTCTTCTGCTTCCTGAAAAGCCGCATGCTGTGGTGTGTGAAGGAGAGACACCAAGGCCATATGTCTCTGCACCAGTACCCTGGGCTATACTCGCTGATTCCCTGCTGTTTCTTTGAGGGAGCCATACAGGAGCAAGAAGGAAAGTGGGAGCAAAGAATATTGCCATTGGGAGAGTCCAGGTCAGAGACTGAGAAGCTGGGTGGAGAGGTGGTGTGCTGGCAGGCAGGCAGCCCCAGCACCTGCCCCATCATGTTTTCCCGTGTGTCCCAGGTCCACCGCCAGCCACCCTCTCCCTCTCCCTTCCATCTGCTCCCTGGTGCAGCTGTGTCCATCCTATTGGCATATGCCAGTCTCAACAGATCCCAAAAGTCACCCTGACTGAGTTCTCAGAAGATAGATTCGTCCTGGATTTCCAGGTGCTACCACAACCTAAACCTTCAGTGCATGCACCTTTTCTATACAGACACAGGTTGCTAGAGCCAAAGAAGCAGACACCACTGTTGTTCAAGTGGAGGGAAGGCCTCCAGCCACTCTCCTTCTATAATAGTTTCTCTTTGGGAATATTCTCCTTTATCACAGACCCTTGTCCTCTCATTTGGTGGATGGAGCCAGGAAACAGCGGCAGCACTGAGCCTTTCCACTTATTTACAGCATTTCCTTCTGCTTGCCGGGGAAGCAGAAAAGAGCTGTCTAAAGGGTTTGGGTTTTTTTTCTGAGCAAGTCGGATTTTCAGAGTAGAGGCAATTGCTGTTCCTGTAGCTTGGGAAGCACGTGGTGGGGAAAAGGTAACATCTAGAGCCTGAGGACGTGGGTTTTTTCTCACAGATCTGGAAAGCCTGGGTTGTCAGAACTGCAGACACCAAACCACCACCAGCCATGTGCCGTGGTTTGATGACCAGGAAGCATCTGCCCCACATTTCAATAGCGTAAACTTGACATTTCACCCCGACTGTTTCGTTCTTTAGCTCCTTAACGTTCGGTATTTACAGAAATGTTGCAGCCACTAACTTGATGGGGTTCAGCTCACAAAATGGCCGTTTCGTCTCTAGTGACTGTCATGAGAGGTCTCCACAATTCACAGGAGAGCTCAGTGTTGCCCCCACATTCACCGGTTGGAGGGTGTCACGGAGCAGAGCTGTGAGGGAGCCTTCCTGGGGATTTCCAGCAGCACAGCAGGAAAGGTGCGACCGAAACTGGTGGCCCCAGCAGCCCAGTCCAGACCTTGCTTCCATCTCCACATCCCTGGTGAAACTCTAGATACAAACCAGAATCTGGACTAAACGTGTGTTTTAGTCACTGTGTTTTGTACCTGGTGTGCTTGGGGCAGGCCGTTAACGGCCAGGGAAACAACCTCCAGACACAGCCCTTTGTAAGCCCCAGGTTTGGGCATCTAACTCGGTGTAATAATTCAGCAGCGCTTGTCCTGTGAGTGCAGTGTGTGTATCGTTGTACCTCTCTTTTCTGATGACCACTGAGGGTCATTTTTACTTTTATTTTTCGTTGTCAAACTCTGACTGACAGGATGCTCGAGCTGGGGGACAAGGAGCAGAGAGAGCTCCCTCTGCTGTCTGTGGGCTTTCGGGTTCCCAGCTTATCCGGTCCCCACTCAGGTTTAATGTGCCAGGGTGGAGATGGCACTGGAAGCTGTTCAGCCTATAGATGACTCTGTAAAGGACCCGTATCAAATGCCGTTGTTGCTCTTAATAGGCAAGGTGCATCTCACAGCCCCCTGGGAGTAGCTGTGCTGGCTCCTGCGGTCACTGCCTGTGTGTGAATGTGGATTCAGGTTTGGACCCAGCCTAATACACCGCTGAGAAGGGATGGATGTGTCCGTTTTGGTACTCGGCAGAGGATGGACTAGACGGGAGGACACTCATGCCAGAGGCCTACCCTGATTAGGTGACACCTTTGCTGTGTCATCTTGTGGGAGGACAGAGGAAATAAAATCCTGCTTAATTTTGGGTAGAACACTCAGGTCTGTAAAGCAGCTTCTTCTGTCGACTTCTCCAGACATTTACTTCAGGCAGGTTTCCCTGCTTGTAAACAAGACAGTGATGGAGACCCAGTTGTCTTCACCAGGAGACTCCTACCCAAAGTGACATTACTTGACTCAGCGACAAAACAAAGGCCCTTAGGGAGGTGCTAAGAAGTCAGATGGGAATGGTGCAACCACAAAAGATTTTTAAAAGCGATTAAGCTACTTAAGAGCAAAAGTGTCTCTAAATTACTCTGAATGTTGGGCTTATTAAGGTTATTAGCCCAGGTCCTTATTTGTTCTGGTGTAGCCTGAAAACATTCTTACTAGTTGAACTGGACAGAGTGCTTGCAGCAAGCTGGTGGCAACTCTTCTCTTTGCCTTGGCAGCTCAGTAAGGCCTCTCTCCTCATGTTTGTGAGGCTGCCTTCTTCTTTTGGAGGGTATTCCCCTCTGCTTGCTTGCTTTCTGTCTTTTCCCTCCCCAGCTCTCTCTCTGTGCAGACTGCATTTTGGAATTGTGCTCAAGAAGACATTCCTGTGTTTCTCAGCTGTAACATAATCGATCCTTTGTTACGGCATTTCAGTTAGGTGACCCTGAAAGATGAGCAGCTCTGGTCAGGAGCAACAAGGCTTTCTCACTCTGTTCACTGGCCTGGCAACTCATAAAAGTGCTATTTTTCTTCACCTCAGTTAAACTGCTAACGTGTCCCAGCATGCACAAAATGTGGAGGCTCAATAAACCTAAAGGGCTGATTGTTAAATAAGGTAAATCATCCAAAGAAGCCGGGCGTTAGATGGTTTTCAGTGCTTCCCTCTGTTTGTCAGGGATCAGGCAGCAAGGTGATGAGGCAGAACAGTCCATAGCATGAATGGAAAACACTGTGTTCCAGTTCTCCATAAAGGCCCAAGAGTAGCCACCTCGGTGCTTCCTGTGTCTGGCTGATGATGGACCAGCATTTTCTGTGGGTTAAATTGAGCTCTCTGCATTTAAGAAGGGGAGTGATCTTAAATATTTGTTTTGCTGTTAAGTTTGGCCCTTGCTTTGGTAGCAGCTGTACACATTGAACATGCTAAAAAAGAATACAGTGTAAAAAATTAGACACAGAAATAAGACAAAGGTGTAACAGAAACAACAAGCACCAATTTGATCATGTGTCTGAGTTCATCCAGACCATATGGAAGCTGTGAACTTTAAGCAGGCAGCTGAGTGACAAAATGGTAGTTATTGTAGAAGTTTTGTTTGAGTGTATGAAAGTAAGTGAGAACATACTTTAGGTCAAGCACACATGGGTGAGGGAAGCTGTATCCCTGGCAAATCAGAGGCAGGAGGGAAGAATGGGATGCAGAGGTCTAAACTGGGAAGGGTTATTGCCTGGGATGTGAGTATTTTGTCTAATGCATAAGGAGGTGGAAAGGTGAAGAAAGGCCACAGGCATACTAATTATTTGCAAATTGCACTATATCATCTTTCCCTCTGCCCAGTTTTAGCCATTGTTTGGTGCAGGCAGCAATACATGCGTGTGCTACATCCACCCATCTTCATGATAGCTGGGTTGAATTGCGCAAGCATTATGAATACCATTTGCAGGCAACTCTTACTGCTGCTCCCAGCCTCTGTCCAGTAATCTGTGGCTCCAGGCTCTGGGCGTCAACATTTTGAAACTGTGGTCAATTGGAGAGTATTTTTATGCTAATGCCTCTCTCACCTTTTTATTCCATCATTCCGCTAAATCACTGTGTTGTAAGTAAGCATTCTTCTAGAACTGGTAATTCAAGATCTTGTGATTCAACATGCCTAGAGAATGGTTCTTTGTACCTGTAAGAAGTGAGGAATCCTTCCACTAAGATTCTGCTTCTAGCCTTGGGGAGAACTTGGGCACTGAAAACTGCAGCTTTGTGTACACAAAGCCTCCCAGGTAGGTTGGTAGCAGTTTCCAAAGCAGGCTCGCTTACGGTGGAAAATTACACAATGTTAGAAGGAAGCTTTGAAGACCTGTAATAGTTAACGTGAAATTAAGCACATAACATGAACAGAGAAGCATGGACCAGCAGATGTGATAGCCGGTGTATGGTATTTTTGTACACTGAATGCAATTCCAAGTGAATCTCTTAAGTGTTGCAATTCCTCAGGACGCAGCCTGACTTGACGTTAGTTTGCAGTGCCGAGCAGCCCTTTGGTGTAATTGCTTCTTCTCTCCCAAACCCTGAACATCTGGATTTATGGTGACAAAAGGAATCCAGCGAGGAAGGAAATGAAAAATGGTACTCCTGGGTATTAGAAAAGAGTCTGGGTATGGTCTGAGTCACAGCACATGTAAGAGATGCTCTGGCATCCCCCAGCTGTCCCATCCCACAGCGACAGTGCTGCTGCTGCTCTCCTCTCTGGGAACCGCTGCTCACAGTGGCTGCTTTGCAGCATAAAATGTCTTTAAACCCTCTCTGCCATCATCTGTAAATGGTGATCCACCAGCCGCTCTCAATGGGAACTACTGATATTAACCCCTACTATTCCACCCTAATCATTTTATTTATTAACTTTCTATGTTTTAGGTGCATGTCTGCTAATTTTCATCTACCACTGCCCACCTCTCTGGGAAGAACATACAACCCTTGTGTTACAGAATCATACAAAAACTACAGCTGGAGGGGATGCAGCAGTAATAGAGATGAACACAGTCTTTCTGGGACAATTATGGATTTTGGTGCCTCTTGAAAGAGCCATATGGACCCTACTCGCACACCTTCACCTGCTCAAAGTGCCTGATAATGCTCTCCTGAGTCAGGGTGAGGAGGAGAAAATAGATGGGGAGGTAAGCACATATGTGTTCTTCCCGATTTTTGTGATTAACCCAGGAGGAGGAGGCTGTGCTAGAGGAGCTTCCCAGGGCACTGCCTGGCTTGATGGAAGCTTTTTAAAATTAGTTTATTTTATTCAGTTTCTGGAACTGAGCTGATGCTGGTGGTTGTCATTAAGCTGCACCAGGAGGAACTGACTCACAGGGTCATAGAATACCAGGTTGGAAGGGACCTCAACGACCACCTGGTTCAACCTTTTTGGCAAAAGCATGGTCTGAGCATCAACACGTTTGTGAGTGACATGCTTGTGACTGCTTCCCACTGTAGAACAAAAGATGTAAAAGATGAGTAAGCAGGTGGTAAAACATGGATATGAAGCCTTTGCAGGCTCCCTTTCGCTGTGGAGGCCGAGTCAAGTAGAGCGTGTATTGGGGGAAGATGTGCTGTAGCACTGCCTTTTGCCAAATAGTGCCTTTTTTTTCCTGCTACTACTGATAAAGGGGAAAAAAAAAGCTGCTTTTATTGTTCACCAAGTGCCATGAATAGCCTATCTGATCAGTTAGAGGTCTGATTCGATAAGGAAGCTCTGGGCTAGCAGTTATGAGACAACATGCTACCCCAGCTCTTTATCCCTGCACGCCCCAGTTATCCATCACACACTCACTCATTCCCTGCTCTCCTCTTTTTTACATCTGTGCGTGGACCATGTCTTGCAGATGATCTGTCCAGGGAGCATGTGTTACGTTTCCCTCCGTTTCACGTGACTCTGGGGATATTTGTTCCCTCACCAGTTATTTCTGAGGTCCTGTGAAAATGCAGGGCATGAGGTAAGTGGAAATCCCCAGGCATGCAAATGAAGGGGGCTAAGTATTGTTTCCAAAAACATTTCTTTCTGCAGTGTAATAAGGAGAAAGGTCCTTTGCTCGGGGTTTTTCTCACCCAAAGGTGCTTCTTGGAAAGACACGAGAGTTAGTGCTCATGTTGTTGCCAGTGATTCTGTTAAGTATTCCCCCAGGAGATCCTACATATCTTTGGTGGAGGGTCATTTGTTTGTGTGTTGGCCGCCTCCATCCCCATCAGTGATGCTTTCTCCCTCTCTCTCCTCTCCCAGTGCCTTCTACCCCCTACCAACTTTAAATGGCATCTTTTGAATAATCTTTGCTGATACAAGCTGCCTTAATTACAGTTGCTGCAAGGGTTGGGAAGGCTCCTCAAGCAAGGAATGTTCAGTCCTTGGGGTCATGGAAACCAGCCAGGAATTTCTGCTCTCCCATTCCCAGGGGCATGGGGAGCCTGCAGAGGAAAACCAAAGGTGACCATTTCCTCAGTTTAAATGTCGTTGACCTGAATTGGAGATGTTTTCCAAGACTTTTTAAGATCAAGAGAGCAGTTTTGGAAGTATGACCGATATCTTGATGGAGAAGAGGAAGTGATCATTTCAAATTATAGAGTCCTGTAGTACAATATAGGAAATTGTCCTTTGAAAAAAGAAAGTATCAGGCACTGTCTCTTTCAAGCCTTCAGAGCTTTTTTTCCAGCTACTTGTGTAGCTTGTTTGGTGAGAGAGCTCCAGGTATCATTTCTTGCACGTATGAACACAAAATATCAAGATAGGCTAAAAAGTTAGCTATATGCCATACCATCACTGGAGATAATGTGTTACTCAGAAGGAGAAAGGAGGTGACAGTGGGACTAAAGCTGTCTCTTCTCTGTAAGACTGATATTTTAACAGCTCTCATGGGAGGAAGGACATGTTCAACCTAATAGGATAATGGAATAATATGTTGAACATATCAGCTTTGACACAGACCAGCTGGTGGCTGTAGACACAAATAACCTAAGGAAAACAAATTTTAAATGTTTCAGGAAATGGCTGTATGCATGCAGTGCAGTGGGCGGGCAGGAGGGTGCCTTGTGTGTAAAAGAAAAAAGATAAAAGCCCCTCTCTGGCTGTGGGAGGAGTGTCTTACTCATTTCTGGAAGGGACTAGATTCCACCCTTAATGATAGTTGGGGCTATAAATTTAGTGCTGTCTTCTCCTCTGGACCCACAGAACTCTGCACTGTGAGGTTGGACCAAAGGTCCAGTATGGAGCCTAGCCCGTAAACAGAAAAAGCCCCCAAAACAAACAAAACCCCTGCTACAGTTACTGTTAGAAATTTCCTCAGAAATTATTGGTATGGTAACTATTTCTCAGCAGGAAAATTATCTCCAACAGTAGTTCCTCCACAATCTCTTCCCTTCCTTCTTACTGCTGCCTTTGTGTTTCTAATCTGTCTTGTCATCTCTGTCCAACTAGTTTAAATGCCAGTCTCCACACATTGCTGTCCAGCAATGAAATGGTTAACACGGACTTTTTACTTCTTTTTTTTCCCTTCATAAAGCCAGTGTCTGAGTTTTGGAGCCCAGTGAGATACCTGGGTGGAGGGTAATTACTCTTCTCAGAGCTTTGATTCCAGGCTCTCTGCAAACTTCAGCAGAAACTATTTCAGCTGCTCCGTTCTATTCACGTGTGAGTTATTTCCTTTGAAACTGTGAAAGATAGCAATGTATTTTTCTTCCTAAATTAAAGCTCCGATCCTGAGCCGGAGCACGTCAGGCAAACCACAGTGTAACCATATAGCTAATAAGATTCCTTCAGTGCCTCTCTCAGGTCAAGAGTTACATATTGTGTCTTCAGGCAACATGCAGGTCTGTTCTGTGCTTACAACCCAACTGGCCAGATTTCAGCATGTTGTGTGACAACCATAAGAGCTGACTCCATGACTCAAGGTTCACTCTGCTGTGGCAAGGAACAAGAAGACACAAAAGACAGCATCAGCGATGTAAACTGCTAGCCAGCCTTTGAGAGATGCTGAAGATACCTAAGATTGTGAAGAGGCCAGTCAATCCTGCCCTTCTCCCCTTGGTCGCTGTGGACCTGCTCTCGCCCTGGTGTGTGCATTCTCTCTCTCTCTCTCTCTCTTTTAAAAGTCTTTAGCTCCTGCCTTATAATCCAGTCAGCGAGCATTCGTGTGTGCTCAAGCAGAGGGGCAGTGGAATGTGTTACACTCTTCATAAACGCAGATTCCTTCTTCCTCGCTTGCCAGCAGCGTGTCAGCAGCAAGTATCGCTTTCTTTCACAAGAATGGCTTTGGTAAAAGGTGCACTAATGAGATATAGTCCATTGACGAGTTATTTCTGGCACAGACAGAGCTGGAAGGAAGTCAGCATTACACACACTCTTTGGCCTGGGAAGGTCTGAGAACCCTTTAAATACTTGGCTCAGAAATGGCTCTTTTCCTTTTATCTAGGAGACTTTTGCTTTCCCGTTAAGTTAATTAAACTTCTGTTTTGTCTTCCTCATGCCCTTTTGCCAGGATCTAGCCTTCTCATGAAGAGACTAGTTCAATAACCATCATTTATAGTGTCAAGCTTAGGTTACTACTGTTTGTTTGCCAAGCGCAGCTGCAACCGTCTGCCCAATTTCACATGTTGCTGTGAGCCAGAGATACTGGCCTTCACCACACGAATGTGCTGTTGAGGCCTCACAGCGTCCTGTCCATGAGGGGTCCTTAAAAGATGTCATGCTTTGTCGTCTTCCCACTTCTCTGAAAAAAAAGGGCTTGTTTACAGTGGTTTTGATTGTAGTGGAGTCCGCAGCTCAAGTGAAATATTACTTCTGGTTAGCACCTTGTATGGATATTCTCACTTTGGAATAAGAGTGTGTTACTCAGAAATAAATTCTAAAGCAGGTCAAATTCTTTTGAAGCAGAAGTTTCCAGGCTGGGTGTTAATCTAAGTCCCCGTATATATAACCCCTGAATGCCTGAAACCTTGAGAGACTGGGCTCCTGAGTGTCTCGGGGATATGCATCAACTCTCTGGAAAAATTCAACTGAAGGGTTGAAGCCCCCTTTTCCCACTTCTTAGGAGACAAAACTGTGCTCCCACATCATGTTGCAGCAGAGTGATCCCACAGATGCTCCCTTTTTAATTCCTTTTCCTGCCACAGAAATCACACTGCAGCCCTGGTTACTTCTGCTCTGTGGGAGCCATAAGTTGAATATCTTTGGTGAGAGACCATCAGGGAAGCGTTTCAGTATGTTCTGTCTTTGGGCCACTCCATACAATTTGGACCGGAGGTCCTTTTTTGACAGTGCCTGTGTCTGTACAGTTCTAACAGGTTTTCCATAATAATCCTACTGGTAGGAAGGGTCTCATCCTTCGTGAGGGACAGACCTTATTATAATTCGTTGCTTCACAGCTTGAAAAACTTCCAGAAATGCAAGATGTTGACTATCAGTGGATGTCGGTAATCCTCCTGTGCTGCCAAGTGTGAAACTAAGGATGAATGTAGCCCTTTATTGATGGCTGCGTGCAGGCTCTGACCTGCCTGAAGAGTATTCAGTGCCCCCCCAAACGTTACCCAGGAGGCGTTCAGCCCAGCGGGCAGGCTGAAGGAACAAACCTCTTCAACCTCTTGTTGAGTTGCTTTGAGTAACTTCAATCCCATACAACTGGGAGACAGAGTGGTGCACTGAATCATTTAATACTACTTTGTTACTGGCCAAGCTGTCAGACAAAGCTGTCTCACCCATAAAACCATGGAGTTTGGGCCATCTAATATGCTCGTCTAAAGCAATTCACAGTTTTTTGGATGAAATAATTTTTCAGTGATTTTTGGTTTTCCTTCTTTGTTTCTTACAGGCAAAGTAAGGCTCCTGTATTCTGCATTTGTTTATAACTTGGATGGCTCTGAGCTAGCTTTTTGGGACTTCTTTACTCTCAAATCCTTTATAGAGGGCTAAATGACTGAAAGTTGTCCTTTTCAGAATTTCAAATAAGTTACCATTTGTCTCTATATGATATCCCTATCAAATGCTTTTTCAAAGTTAATAGAATTTACATAGAGCCTGCACTCAGAGGGGAGCCGCTCGAGGATTCCCAAGTTAGCCACGCGATCTTTCTCAAAACTAGATTATTCAATCATAAATTAGACATCTGCTAATTCCATTCTCTAACAGTATTCTTGCCAAGAATCTAGCAGTGTAGAAACATCACTTTCTAGACTCTGCCCCATCTCTCCAGCTCTTACACTTTGAAATTTCTAATTCCTGCAAGGATTGAAACAAAAGATCTTTCTCCTACTATGAGGGAAGGGCCATCTTCCTCTTCCCAGATTATACCTAAAGTTCATTCATTTTGGTAGGGACTACTACCCGCTTTGATGAAGAATTAGAACACTCTATTTATAGTAGGTGCTTAAAGACCGGGCTTCCTGAACTGTGGAAAACAAATGCTCCAGATTTTATTCTTTTGTTCTTTTAATAAACTGTCCGTGAGATTCTTCCCCTCCCCTCCTTTCCTGCTGGTTTACTTGCATTCTTATATGTTCAGTGTTTTTCTCCTCTGTCTTTGTTCCAGTTTATCAGCAATTTACACACAGTTGTTTCCCAGACTCCAGGATTTCAACAGCAAAAATAACACTGACCTTTTGAGCCCATGAGCAATCTTGTTGGTGGTAATTTAGCAGAAAGTTACAGTAATGAACAAGAACACTGCTCTTAAATGTTAGATCATTAAATGTGTTTTATGAGTGTTTATTACATCTTTAATGCATTTCCTGTGCACCAGGGAGATAGCCATATTCCAGGGAAGAATGAAGTTTCTAATTGACAGAAGTGGTCAATTTGTGAATCTCTTCTGGTTTAAAGATACATTTTCAGGGTGTGATTTAGTCAAAGCAAGGAGGGTGTTTCTAGCTGGAAGGATGATAGCACTAACAACAGAAGGACTCTTCCAAAGGTATGTTAACTCTTTGAAAACTGTGAGCTGGGCTTTTCCTGTGGGAAGGAGGGAGGCGAGAAGGGAGGGAGGGGAAAGTGACTGAAAACCTGTATTTCTCTCCCAGAGCTGGGGCTGGTTCGGGACTGCTTTGGTCCCAGCCATGCCTGAGAGCAAACAAAATGTATTTTCAACAATAAACTTCCTCAGTTTTCAGCCACTTCCCCTCACCCAGCCTTCAGAACAGCAGGAAGCCAAGAGCAGATGACACAGAGCCAACCATATGAGGTTTATAATTTGGCTCCCCTGTTCTATAGGTGATTGTACCTGTGGCTTTTGCAGAGTCCATGGGAAAGGCAGGGAATCTAAACACAGACCAGAATTTTCCATCCATATCAAAATCCTCAACTTTGCTTTGGCCTAAGTTTATGTACAGACCCATTTCTAAAACTGATAAAAATACTTGTAAAGATTTAAGTAGAATTAGGAAAAGAGCTCTTTGTCTGTAACCAGTGCAAAGGCAAAAAAAACCCCAACCCAAAATCCCAACAAACAAAAACCCCATACCCCCCAAAATCCCACCCAAGTTAAGTGTTATTAGCAAGAGGTCATGGTACAAAGAGTGACTTTAAAACAGAGAATGTTGGTTTTCCTTCATCGAAGCCCCCTTAAAGCTCATTTGTCTCAATTTATAGACCAAATATCAATTTATAGTTCCAAAGCAGGACAGAAAAGAAGTTTACCATCTTCCTTCTTTTAGCTGTGTACTAAGTATCATGAAGCTAGTGTTTCATCTTCCTCCTATATTTTAGACCTGTCGCTTCTCTTACAAATTTTATTATGCTAATTACCCTTCACTGCCTGTCTCTTACACTTGAAATGTTTTGAATTAGATATGTTCTAAGATAATTGGTTTATATCTTCATATGAAGCAAGGGAATCTGTATTTGAGGTGAAGCAATTTAAAGATTTATTTCAGTGATTTATTTTGCAGCAGAATTCAGTACGTTTTTTTGTGGCCACTGGAGAAGCACAGTGTAGAAAGTAATTTTAAAGGGTGTTGCGGCATCTAGAAAGCAAGTTTAGAGCATCAATACCATGTGGCTTTGCAGGACGTGTCTGGATCCACGTCCACCTAAATCCCTTGATAGGTGCTAATAACAAGCGGCGTGACCCCGTGGGTGATCCAAGACAGGGATTGCATTAGGGATATAAGTTATTAATTTATTTAGCTGCTCTGGGGAACTCTGTGTGACCCATTTCAAGGAATGACAGCAGAAGAAAGTGTATGGGAACATGATTCGTGTGACAGCAGCAGGGTTTGTAAGAAGCTAGGTGATTCAGAGGGACTATGTCCACATATGACTAACTTAGGAAGGAGAGAAATGCTGCCTACAGTCCTGCCTACTAGCTCTGATACGTGATGCTGTTCAGCCTTTGCTCCTATCTTGGGTTACAGTGGAAAGATTTTGTTTGTTTGTTTAAATCTTTTCTTGGGTCTTTCCCAATTTTAGCCTGAACTCTAGATATTTGTCTCTTAAATTCAATCTCCAGGGTGCTTCTGACTAATGCCAGGGTGCTATTGTAGGGTTTTACGGGAACTCTTGGGAACAGCCTTGCAGCACAGTGTGTGGACCAGTGTTATCAAACCCCAGTTTGAGCTCTGAGGTGGTGTCTCTGCAACACAGGGTTTCAACACAGAAGCCACACAAGAACTGCTTGCTGTTCAGATTACACTGTGTGGCCCTGACTTCTGTATCCAATTTATTTTCCTCTAAACCGGTTATTACAGCCTGGGTTCATACCAAAAGGTTCAGCTATTTCCCAAAAGAGTTACTTGGTCCAGGTAGCGCAGAACTGGGAAGAAGTTTAAATACAGAGGGTTGAAGAAGTCAAACCCGGAGCTGGGAGCTGGATCTGAGCATCATACTTAACCGATAATTGCAATGACTGAGGTGGAACATTCAGACTTAAATCCAAGCTCTCTAATATGGTTTGTCTGGGCTATGGAAGGCATCTTCCTTTATTAGGTTACTTTCCTGCTCAACATTAACATTTCGTGCTTTGAAGGTTTATTGTGTTGGCTAGAGTTATACCTTTTTATACGCGTAGTCCCTATGGAATAGCCCCATCTCCTTTCATCGTTATTAGTAATTCTAGGATTGTCATTTCCTATTCACGCAGTCTGGACCTCACTGTGTTGTTGCAGGATGCACAGGAAATGTACTGTTTTCTCAGGTCTCGACTGTTCGTGAGTATTCTTTTCAGGGGCTTCAGTTTTATTGCCATGAAGTCCATTTCCTACATGTAGTACAATTTACTAAATTACAAATAAACAAGGCACCAATAGAGAAGTCAGTGAAAGTTCACACTAAGAATAGAAGCTTGAAGAGAAAAGTTCAGTTATGTGACCTTCTTCAGGAGCTGGATACAAAATCGACCTGCTGTTTTTCCCTTTAATTTGCAGTCCCGGCAGAAAAGAAGTTGAACAGTTCCCAGAGAAGCTCAGGCCCTTCTGTTTGTTTCCACGAATCCTCCAGAAATGCTTTATCTGTTAGCTGACATCCTGAGTATGCTGATATGGGAATGAATTCACTTGGTCTCTCAATTTCCCTCCTGTATTGTCAGCTGATTTTTGCATTGATCTCCCATTCTGCAATGTTCAAAGATCTGCCAGCCACAAACGGAACAAAATGTTACTGATACATACCCTTAAAATTGGCCATGAAAGCAAATTAGGATTGTCAGATGAAAAATACCACATAAGTGTCAGTCACTGCTTAGTATTGCCCTTCAGAAGTATGTTTGGGAAAGAAAAATAATTCCTAAGAATAGGTTTTTAGGCCCTTGGTCATGAACAGGGAGATGCTACACTAATGAGTGCAAAGCAAATACTCACACAATGTACTAGCTATCCAGACTTTTTAAAAGTTCCTTCCTTTCAAATGAGGGTTTTTTTTTCTTCACTTTCAAGTTTACCATTTTTGCTTTATAGTATACTATCCATCATCTCTAATTTTAGCTTAGCTTGAAAATTCCCCCAAAGACTAAAGGGTTTTCCCACTTGCTGTCTAAAGGAGTCAGTCTGCTCTTCAGGAGTTTCTCCAGAGTTCCTGTCCCTCACAGAGGGGGACCTGGGGCACTTGGCACAGAGCATCGCTGCCACTTCTTGGGTTAAAAAAGGTGGATTAGAGCAAAAGAATCACTTATCTCAAAATGCCTTGATGAAACCAGACTACCCCTGGACACTTTCTGCTTAAAGTTAAATATTAGACACTCTCTCCCTGACATTCTCTCTTTTTTTTATTTAGCCTGAAAGGCTTAATATTTAACTCAAAATACCTAACAACTGCGAATGCCAACTGCTGGATGTTGCTACGTCCCCCAGAAGATACATAAAGCAGTGCTTAAACTTGGTGTGATATATTTAGACATGTGTAGCCACCCCTGGACTTAGTCCTTCATTTTAACAAGAAAACCAGTTACCACGCTGGGAATTTCAGTTGCATTTTGAAGCAAGAGGCAGAGCCAATAGTTCAGTGGGAGGAACTGGTTTAAACAGGGTGTCCACTTCGTACCCGCAGAAGGAAATAGCCTTTATTCAGACGCACATTTCTTTTGTCCCAGATCAAGGTTTTAATTTGCTCAATCATTTGTCTGACATGAACTTTGGCTTTGGGATGAATTTCCAGTCACATTGGGCCTCAAATCCATGTTAAAGACAAAATTATTTTTTCTTACTGGCTCCTGTTCCAGAGTCTTACTGCAACTAAACTGGCAATGGTTTGGACAGGTATGTGCGTCTCCATGTTATGACCTCCTATTTGTTGAATCATGGAATCACAGAATTGTTGGAGTTGGAAGGGACCTTCTAGAGGTCATCTAGTCCAACTCCCCTGCCAGAGCAGGATTGCCCAGAGCACATCACTTAGGACTGCATCCAGGCGGGTCTTGAAGATCTCCAGAGAAGGGGACTCCACACCCTCCCTGGGCAGCCTGTTCCAGGGCTCTGGCACCCTCACTGGAAAGAAGTTCTTCCTCATATTTGAGTGGAACTTCCCATGTTCCAGCTTGTGCCTGTTGCCCCTCATCCAACCAGTGTAAAGTGTCCATAAAAAGGTCCTGAAGATGTCCTGCTTTTAGACGAGTTATTTCTGAGGCTGAGAAGCTGGTCCAGGAGTGGCAAATGCCCGGAACAGTAACATCCATCCCTTCTTAACCCCTTGGGGCATCTCGGGGGTAGCCACCAGGGCACAGGGCGCTCACCAGCCCTGCGACAATGAAAGGGGATCGGCCCTACTAATGCTAACACCTTCACACCCGGGGCTGTGAGCCCAAACCCCTCCATGCCATGGCGGAGACCCTTTGCGGCCCGGGAGGTGAGCTGGGACGGTGTGCCCAGGCCCCTCGGTGCCCTGGCCGCCATGGCGCAGACCCTCGGCAGCGCCCGCCAAAACCTCTCTGAGGAGAAAGGGGCGTGGCCCGGCGGGGGCCGCCCCGGGGGGGTAAAGTTCGGCGGGGGGCGCGTGCGCCTGTCTAACGGTCAGCGCGTGCCCGACTGTCGCCTCGTCCCGTGCCGCGCCATGGCGGAAGGGCTGGAGTCGGTGGAGTCGTGCTTGGAGCAGCACATCCCGCCCGGGGACCTCGCCGAGGTGAAGCGGATCCTCTACGGGGGCGAGGCAAGGTGCGCTGCCGGGACGGGCTGGCCTCCCTCTGCCGTCCCGTCTCCCTCCTCCCTCCCTCTCTGGGGCCCGCGGGGATGCCCAGCCCGGGAGTTGAGGGGGAAGGAGTCGGTTTGAGGACGGGTGCGCGGGATACAGGGCTGGGCTGAAAGGGAAAAGAAGGGTCGGTCCTGTGGTGCTTGTGGTGCTGCGGTGAGGTCAGGCTCTGGTGAGACAACCGGGGAAGCTTGGAGGTAATCCAACTTTGGGGA
>JAHREE010000285.1:944499-971657 GCA_033628505.1 Tringa tobata
GGCTTCGGGGGGAGGGAGCTGGAAAAGTGGGGATCTGACATGAAGAAAAATATGTTGGAGTGAAAGTGTCTGGGGGTGGCAGATGAAAACTTGTACATGTGTGCTCCTCGATTTTCCACAGCAAGGAAATAGGGTCTGGGAATCACAATTATAAAGGAGGACACTGGGAGTTTGCTGCCATGGAAGAGAGCGGTGAGATTTGCATGACCTGACTGCTGGCTGACTGTTGCCTTGTCTGATAGTTGCACATAGGGCATGGGAGCCTGGGTGTCTGTGCAGGGGTAGGCAGTATTTAAGATCCTTTTGATCTGTTGCATGTAGAGCAGACAAGGAGAACATCTCATCTTGAAATGTCTTTTGTTTCCTGTTCAATCTAGAAAACTTAATTTGCCGACTGCGGCTCTCTCAGCAGCTCAGGAAAGAGAATTTGAGCTACAAGGCTATGGATTTGAAGCTGCTTCAGAGCAATTGAGAAGACCACGTATTGTTCGAGTAGGACTGGTACAAAATAAAATTCCACTTCCCACAGACACCTCCGTGGCATCCCAGGTACACAAACTGGGATCCGGGCCATTTGTGTGTAACTCCTATTCTACTGGATTGAGAAATAACACGCCTCAGTTGCTTATGTCAGAAACTCTAGTGTGAAACCTCTGCTGATTGTCTGGCAATACAGGACCCATCACTATCTTAATATAGCATACTGTAAGAAATTCAAATGACACATTCAGTTTTATGTTTCTCAGAAACATCTCTTGTGTTTACCTGTGAGTTGCCCAACCTGTTTGCAGTTTTTCCAAAGCTAAATATTTGGTCACTGTTTTTGTACATGAAAATCCTTTGCCTCTAAAATGGAACAGAAAATCATTTACCTAAAATCAAAAGACATGGCAACCCATGGGAATCACAGGTGCAGTTCTTGTTTTAATTGAGCAATGTTCCATTATTGAAAAATCCATTAGAGTAAACACAGATTAATAAAGCTGTGTTCATTATTCTTTGTACAGCAGTAAACCAAATCTTATTACAAGGTGACCATCATATCCCGGTATCTTGGACACAAAAGCACTGAGGTTACCTATATAGAAATAGCCTTCTAAAAGTAGCTTTAAAAAAGTAAAAGAAAATAACACATTTATAAAATCCCCTGGAGTAGTAATTTTGTACAGTAACAGAACACTTCTGAGGTAATTTGTTTTGGAAAGATTACCTGTCACAGATGCAAGTAATTAATTCAGTATTTGGATGAAGTTTGTGCATTCTTTGTAGCATCTGTTAAAAAGACTACCAGTTATGTTAATGATTTTACCTTATAAATAAATAGTTAACTATTTCTGTAAATCAGTGTACGGTTGTTGAGTGCGTAGGTCACTGTTGACTTGTCTTGCAGTCTTTTTTTTTTTATTGACACCTGAAAGTAGCAATGCAAAGTGCTACACCTATGCTTAGCTTTAATTAGAATACTCAAGAAGTACTTTGAAATAATGTTTTTTGACTAATTAATAAGTGCTTTGCTATTTTTTCTTCTCAATTATCCAGTTAGCTGTTTTGAAAACAGTTTGGAGTTAATAACTTATGTAGAGTGTCCAGGGTCCACATATGTGAGCAGGATTCAGTGACAAACAAGGAAGTGGACTGTCCTTGCTTCATATGTTAAGGTTCTGAGTACTTGACTTTGAATTCACATTTACTTAACAGTGTTCTGTAGGTTGATTACAATGAACAGCAAAATTATAATTTTTGCTGATTCTGTTAAGAATTCTAGCTCTTTGTAAGTCAGTCAGCAATGAGTTGCCATATATTTAAATGCTGTAACCATGGAATTAAAATTCCATTGGAATGCTTTCTCTATTTTCAGTGTCTAAATGCTTTTAAAAATCTGCATCTCTTTCTATTATCAGTGTTCAGGAATGATAACTTCTTGAGTTATTCCCCCTGGAAGCAATGCAACTAAGTATAGAACAAGATAAATTTAATGTGAACAAGCTTGTAAACCCAGGCTATTAATATACAAGTGAGTTGAACATACAGTATTTTTTATAGTGTGATGCTTCTTGCAATCAGGTGGCTGCCCTGCACAGACGAATTGAGGAGATTGTGGAAGTAGCTGCAATGTGTGGGGTCAACATAGTTTGTTTCCAGGAGGCTTGGAGTGAGTATTTTCTGTCATTCCTTCTACGTTGTTAGAGGTCAAGTTCCTTTTATTTTAACGAGTATCCTGTACTAGAAGTATGTCTTGTAAGTAAACAGCAGAGGTCTTCCAAGATACAGCAGCTGACTTTACTGATTTGTTTTCTAAAGGAAAAAACAAAGAGTCTTAGTTAGCAGAACTGTATGGAAGATGTATGTGAAGTCTGTTAAATTGAAGTCTGGTGTGTGCCGCAACAGTGACATTTGTAGGTGTGGGCCTTCTTCGTGTAATCTAGACAGATATGAAAATTTAAAAAATCTAATTTTAATTAAGATGGAGTCTTTGAGGCTTAAGAGAGGCAAAAGCCAAAATAAAGGCCCAAGTTGTGAAAACAGGCTATTCACAGAAACCGTATGCTAGTGACTGAAGGGTATTTTGTATTTTTACTTCCCATAAGACTTCACTTACTGCATTCTTTCTCTTCTACTTTCCTCTGTGAGGGTCCAAAACTCCTTAGCCTTGCTAAAAATAGGTCTAAATAGCATTTACCTTTAAACAAGGAAAATAGTTTCTTATGTGTTTAATTTTTTTATCTGTATTCATTCATACAGTGTGTTTTTCTTATGACATGAACTTTTTTTTAAAGTTTTGTCTTGCATTGGTGTTTTCTAGCCATGCCCTTTGCTTTTTGCACAAGAGAGAAGCTTCCTTGGACTGAGTTTGCTGAGTCAGCAGAGGATGGACCAACAACAAAATTCTGTCAAGAGGTAAAAAATCAGTCAGGCAAAAAAAACCCACATCCAGCCTCCAACCCCAGCCCATAACTGCCACTGATTAGCATGGATTTCTTCTTTATGTACTGGTCTTGTACCACTGAGAAAAATGAAATAATCAAAAATAAATTTTCACCTTACTTGACAAATACTACGATAGTGAGTAAATTAGAAATGGACAACAGCAACTGTGCTCAATATTTATTTTTTAAACTGTTTTGCATTTATAGACTGCTTTGTACTATGGAAGGCAAATGAAACTGCCCGTTTAACTATTCCTGAATTTTACATGGGAGGAACAATTCTTCATACAAATATTTTTTTAATTTCCATTTAAAAGGTGTTCCTTGCTTATTAAACAATGCTTGTATGAAGGTGAAGAATAGCTAGCCTTTTCTGAACAGGCAACCTTTCACATAAATCTTTTGCATCTCCCTGTGAAATGGCACAAAATATAGGGGACTTTTTGTGGATGAAATGAGATGTGTTATTGTCTGACTTATTTTTTCAGAGACTGTTGATTGCAAGGGTGTTGATTACAGAGTTTATTTTTTGTTCTAAGAACTTTTTTTTTAATAAGGAATATCAATTATTTTCTTTTACAAGTGATTGAAACAACAAAAGACTGTTTTGATGTCAAATTTACCCAGCTAATCACTGACCTATTAAGCTTTTGTAGACGGCATGTTATCTTTAGTTTGATTTAGGGCAGGTGTGTGTTACTTCTCACTGTGGAATTAATGACACTATGGAAATTTGGAGACATAAAAGGAAGAGAAGTGATTTGAAGGAAAAGACAATGTGCTACTAAACTGGCAGTCAGAAAATGCTATATTTCTCACACCGATGTTATTTAACTTTTACAGTTAACATGTAATGCTATTTTACTTTTTTTTTTTTTTTAAATAACTGTTTTCATCTAGCCATGGTGTCTTTCATTTTAATATGCTGTTTGTGGTATACCAGAATGAAAGAATGGGATGAGATCTATCTCCTCTTATACCTATGAATAGATGGAGGTGGGCTTTGTGAGGATGCTTTTTTTCCTGTTGGTACCTTGCATTTCTAGTTGAAAGATTCAGTTGGAAAGCTCTCTGTGATGTATCCATCTTCGATCAAGAAACAGGTGATGTGGTTATGCCAGTGGGCATTAACTGTTGATAACAGGCAGAGTAATGTACCAGCTGGAAACCTTTTTTAATCCTTCTTTATGACCAAAAATGAAAATAATTACTGCAGGCTTGTAGTATAATAAAGATATAATAAAAGAATTGTGTTTGTTTGTATAGCTGGCAAAGAAATACAATATGGTTGTGGTATCTCCAATCCTGGAGCGTGATGAAATACATGGGGGAACTCTGTGGAATGCTGCAGTGGTCATTTCTAATTCTGGAGCTGTCCTTGGCAAAAGTAGGAAAAATCACATTCCAAGGGTTGGAGACTTCAATGAGGTAAGATGCAGCATTGTGATTATCAACCTAGTCTTACTTTGCAGCTCTTGTTTGTGTCAGCATGTTGTATCAGAGTCATGTTGGCAGGAAATGTAGTGTATTTCTAGAAAATGTGGTTCATTAAGTGTCAAATCAGTTTTTCTCTTGTGAAATTACAGTAAGCTAATTTATCAAGAATAGAGTGATGACTCTTAAAGCACAAATAACATTGGGTCTTTGTCATATTCTCTTCCTTTGCTTGATGGAAACCACAGAAGTATTAAAATTCTGTAAGTCTCAGTTTTGTTATTAGTTGTGCATTGTTGGCTTAGATATTTTATGCATGTGTGCATGTTAAACTTACTTTAATTTGGAAGGCAATTGTTTAATGGGTTAGGTGTCGTCATTATTTATGGTTTTGATCTCTGTTTCTCTGTGAAGTTGTCATGAAATTCACAGTTCTTTTGCTGATGTTTCTTTGAGCAGAATCCCTTAATTCATTATGTTTTCTGAGTTTATGGCATTTTCTGTTTACTAATCACATTATTTCCACTGAAGCCCCCAGCAGTTTTCAGGCTGTCTTCCAGAATCAGCTTCAGAGACTGAACTGGTAGTAAAGGCAATGTCAGAAGAAAACTGGTAGATCTGAAATGTGTTTATCCATCCATAGAATTGTCACAGGCAGAAAGATCAGGATTAAAAATTAACCTACGTCTAAAAATACCTTGTCTTACCTAACTAAATCTCTCCTTGTCAGCTAAAGCGAGTAATTAACAGAGGCATTTCTTCTAAACCCTGCAGTTGCTTTTGTTCCCTGTTTGAATACGCCAGCCACTAAACTGAGGCTTCAAAATCCAAACTGCTTTTTTAGTAATTTTAAAAAGTTTTTTATATCTTGAAACTTTGTGTTCAAAAACCCTCTGGAAGTTTTGACCTGGGCTCCCAGGCCTGATCAGACTGGTTTGTGTTTCTTCAGAGGAGGCTGTTAATAGGTTTCTACACAATGGATTTCTGGCACAGGCCTGTCAGTCACCAGTGTTGACTTCTATCTTTAATAATGATTTTGATATTTAATGTTACCGTATTGGATCTGTCTTTTAGCTAGCAAAACAGTAACTAACAGAATCACAGAATATTCATGGTTGGAAGGGAACTTTGAGATCATCTAACAAACCCATAAAAATGAATTTTGGTTACTTTCCACATTCTTGATTTGTTCTTTGTGTAATCAAACAGAAAATAAATTCCTGTTACTTGTGCTAAAATATGTCAGTGTTCCAGACACTGTTTTGTGAATCAGCAGCACATTCCGAGAAACTTCTTGTTTCTAGCAATGAAACTGTAATGAAAGGCACCTGAAAAAAAAAAAGAAAATATTTTTACTTTTCAATGTGAAGTATAAATAGTTTCATTAAGAGTTTTGCATGATTCGTAATAGGGGTTAGTTCTTATGCTAAATGCCAGAAACTGCAAAACAATATTTATATCTTGCAGGTATGCTATAATGATTTGACATTTCATGCTGTATTTACCTCATTACAGGAGTGAAAGTAGTGTTTACCCAAAACAGTGCTGTCTTTTTAGCTGGTTTTGTTAGCAGAGCATTAAGTCCATTCTTCTGAGCTGAGCAATTCTGATAGGGGAACTTTAGAAACCACTAAGACTACAGGGAAGGATTATGCTCATCTCTGTTACTTTTATGTTGTTTGCTTTATCAACAGTTAACCCCCAAAGGAAGGGTGGAATTTGAAATTATTTTTTATGGATTGTCTCTGTAGAGCGCATAGGGAAAGGAGCCTTGTTAAAATCATGCTTGTTGAATCGGTGAGAGCTAAATGGAAAGGGGAAAGAGAATGGTCTGTAACCTATTCAGCCATGTGTGGGAGGGCATATAAATAAACAAAAATCAATCCTTCTTGAGACATCACAGTTTGTTGCTGTGGAGATGATTGTGACCTCTGGTAAAGAATATAGAACTAAGAATTGATGAATTCCCTGAAGCAACAGCATTTTTGTTTTTCTTCTATTGTAATAAAATAAAACTGGGAATAGAAGAAAAAAATGGAAATATAGTCAATCAGTGGAATTGTTTTGAAAAAGGATTGAGTGAGTGCTCACCACATGGTATGTTTTCTACAGACATGAAAGGAGATAAAATCACTGCCCAAGGGACTGTGCAAATTCATGAGACCTGATAATAAATAAGAAACATGAGATGTCAGAGATACTGGGCGTACCAAACTTCTGGGCCTCCTTGATTTCAGAAGATGATCCCCTGGTGTCTATCATGCCATTCTCCTACACTTTGATGAGGTCCTAGTTTGTTTCCCAGCTGTAACTGTGCTTGCTTTAGGCCTGATGTCGTTCTGCTTCCTTCAAGACCAACAGCAGTGGTTGTTACAACGGACAGATAGTTTCAATAACAAGGGAATTGTTTTTCAACACACCTTTCTTATATGATAAGAGGCATGCCCCATTGAGTCAGGCTGGTGGATTATGTACCCTGCTTTTCTGTCTCTGAGATCATCACAAAAAGGTACTATTAGGAGTAAGTCTGGCCACTCTGCAACTTTTGTACTCCCTTGATATCCACAGTCACTGTATTAGGGATGTTGGATGGCATGTTTCTGTCTATTTCTTTTCTTATCTGTGGTTTTTTTATCAGTGACTTTGTCTAATCCCTTCTGAACCTGGCGATAATACCTGTTTTCACAAGCAATTTTGGAAGTGCACTGCTTGCTGCATGGAAAAAGTTACTTTGGCTGAAAGTAGGTACAAGAGTGTAATTTCAGTCGATATCCACTGCTGTTGCTGCTTTGGGATTTCTGTCTGTCATGCATCTTATCCACTGCCTTTGTGATTTTGTAAATCTCATTGGTAGTATCCCCCTTAGCCTTCTGTCTGCAGACCGAAGAGCCTATTTAGTTGCTCCTCCTGCCCAATTCTCTTCATCGTTTCAGTTGCCTTTGCTTATTCCATCTCTCGTATATCTTTATTGAGATGCAGACACTAGAATTGCCCAGAGTACTCAAGCCATGAGCACACAGAATTCTTATAAACCAGGAAAACGATGTTTTCTGATACGTTTCAATACCCTTCCTGTTGGTGTCTGAGATTTTCTTGGGTTTTTGACTATGACTGAGTGCTAAGCAGGCAACTGTCAGTGACTCCAGACATACCCTTTTCTTGAATCTGGGAAGAACTGTTTCTATACATTTAATTTAGAATATCTCCTTGAATGTTTGTCTCTCTTGATAGCTGATAACAATGTCCTGTCCTTCTCACTAGTGCCTCTTACAGGAACCAGTGCATTTCTAATTGTTTAGAAATGTTTGGTATGATAAGATGAAAGTTCACAGCATATGGTAAATGGGATCTTATAAGCCAAAAGTTCACTCCAGTTTCTTTAAGGAGTGTTCTCTAGATTTATCTTGTGATTTTCCTGGTGGTAGTTTCAAACCTTCTGTTTGTTTAGAGCAGTAGGTATATAGGAAATTTAAGCAATCAATCTTAGCTGTACACTGATACTTCCTTATAACATTCATGAAATTACTACGTCATAACATAACAGGTGAATGTAAAGGAATCCCGTGTTTTTTGAACAGTGTTCACCATCTCTTTAATCAGAATCAAAGGATTGTCATGACTTAGGAAAATGTTCTTACATGGGGAAACTATTAAAAGAAGTCCCTAAAGTTGGGAATTTGTGGATCCCTCTTAAGCTTCTGTAGAAGTTTCTAGCATTAATAGAAGTGTTTGTGTCAAAGTCAGACAGTGTTTAAGTGTAGTATGAGTGAAGTGAAACAGAAAGGGGCTTGAATTTGATCTCAGCAGCTTAAGAGCCACTTTTTGCTATATACCTACTACAGTTCAGCTATGTACTAAATGAAAGGTAGTGTCCTTGCTTATGGTCTAATGACTTTAAGCTGATAATCAGAAATTGGGAAGTGTCAAAGCAATGTTGGAGATACATCTTTTCACTTTTTAAAGACGTCTACATTTGTTGGTTTTTGTTTTATTTGTTTCTTTGTAGTCTACTTACTATATGGAAGGAAATACAGGACACCCGGTGTTTCAGACACAGTTTGGAGCAATTGCTGTGAATATCTGCTATGGGCGCCATCACCCTCTGAACTGGCTAATGTTCAGTATCAATGGAGCAGAGATCATCTTCAACCCTTCAGCGACTATTGGAAAGCTCAGGTAAAATGCAAACTGATTTAGGCTGTCGTACACTTTCTGAGTTAACTGAAAAACCTGCCGTGCTGGGGCCTCAGGGGCACTTGCTGAGGTCTTGGAACCTGAGGTATCACCTCCTTGTTTTGCCTTCATGAAAGAATCTGCATTCTTCACCATCTGGAATTTTGGGCTACCAGTCTGCTCATAGTCACTAATTCTCTTCCAGAACTGTATTTGTACATCTGCATATCTTTTGTCTCTGAAATATAGTTAACCAGCATGCAGCTGGTGTTCTGAAAACTTACAAGAGTTTATTTAGATTATCTATGTAATACTTTTGCTTTATCACAGGCAGTAGTAATTTACATTCAGGCTTAGCTTGCCAGCTTGCATTGTCCAACTAGGAGCCAGTAAGTATGATAGCAAATTGCAGTTTCTGAGCCAAGCTGAGAAACCCTTTTCTCAGAAACTTTTTTTTTTTTCAAACTGTTGGTAATTTTGTGATTATCAGGGCTCTTGAACCAGACTGAACCAGGGTAAACTGTTTCCCTTGAGATTAATCTTCTGCAGATTGACATTAATTGCACTCTACTGACTTGATTTCCTAAAGGAAAAAAAACCCAACAGGCCAGTGAGCTAAGAAAATACACTTCTTAGCTAGCTCATAATGGATTAATTTGTGGATTAGGTCTTGAATAGTCTTTGCCTCTACATTATCAGCATCAGTCATGTTTAATATAGTAACCTTTGCGTGTGTCATGCTTCCAAAGCGTTGTCTGACACAGGCTATGTATTGCTTGGGATACTATAATGTGATGCAAAATAACTGCATTTCTTTGGGGCCAGTGATGGGACTTTCTTTAGGTAGAAACCTTGTAGAAATGGTTTCAGTGGTTCTTTATACCATTATTCTTGACAAAATCACCATGCCTTCCTTTTGTTCTCATTGTATTCTTTGTTGCGTTACTCAATACTTTCAAATTCCAAATTAGACTATTTGTAAATTGAGGTGTGGGATTCCAGAATGTGTCTACACATCAGCTTAACATGATAAAACAACCATGCTTTTTCTTATGTTTTTTTTTCTTTTTTTTTTTTTCCCTGATAACAAGAGGCTCTGAAAAGTAATTTATTATTGTATTAAGTTTACATACATATGACTGAAGAAGTGATGGTAGTTTATGCTTGATTATTAATATTTGTAACCCTTTTCAGCATAAGTGGTTAGCTTTGTATGGGGCAAAGGGGGAAAGTCTGGCATTGCAGAGTTCTTTGGAACAAAAACATTTCCATTGTGAGTTAAAACACCGTACTTTGGGTGAGCTGAACTGTCTTTGACTTTGCAGCTCCAAAGATAAGTTTTAGGAAGCTAAGAAGAGCATATTTAATTGTTACTGATGATATTGTAATACAAGTATAATATCCAGTAACAAACAAAAAGAGAAGACATACTGATCTCTTATAATACTGAAAGTTCTTTCTCATTTCTCTTTCCCTTCAGCTGGGCCTGTGTGTGTGGACTAATTGCAGATAACTTTCATTTTTATTTCTTTAAACCTAGAGGATGAGATTTTTCCAGTGTCAGCTTTGTAAACCTTAATGTACAAAATGTTCAAGCACTATGGACTTGCTAGCTGGGTGGACAAGATGACAAAAGAGTTAGAAATGTCAGAGGAGTATTTTCTTTAGCATTTTCTGTTTCTTCAGGACTCACTCAATCCCCTCCCTAATTAATGTAAATTTGTAACAAGGTCCAAGAATGTTCATCCAGTTTTTGTTGCTGACGAGCTAGAAAACTCTGAGTACATTGAGCATTCATAATGGGGTAGAAATGGTGAAAAACAGATTAGATGCATAAAATTTTCATACCCGCAGCCAGTTCAGGTGCAGAGAACCACGAGTTTACAAACCTGGAGTGTAGATTAGATGCAGTATGCTGTCATTGAAGCTGCCTTTAATAATTTTTGGTATAAAAGATAATTTAGGTTGAGTAATGTTGGAAAAGGTCCTTTGAAAAAGAGTTGAATGAATATACAATGCTTTTGGGCCATTTATGTCAATACTAGAATGATATTTGTGATGTTTGTTTGCTTATACCCCATTAACCGTAGAAAAACCAGAGATTACCCTGTTGTCATATAGCACTTCATTGGTACTCTGGGTGCTTCAGGCTCTCCTAATTATTGGCTTTCACTTGATTGTTTTTAAGCGTATAATTTTTATTGCAGGAAGAGAACTCTTGAAGTCCAAGTGAAAACTGTCTCTGGGGTTGTTTCTTGGCTATAGCTTTTTTTTCCCCGTCTCTCTTCTGTGAAATTGTAATTTGCTGGAGCTTTTCAATAAAATCCCTTTTTCTTAGAAGAGCTGGCTTCCAAACTGCCAAACTCAAACCAATTGAGAAACGAGGCAATAAACCATGTCCTTTCAATCAGTCCAGTGACCATCTCTTAAGATTCTTGAGTCTGACTGGGAGATTGATGAGTCAGATGCTTGCAACCTTGTCTTGGTACTCAGAATCTGGCAGGTACATGCTGTCACAGGAGTGTACAAATCATATCACCTTTATTTTGGAGCTCTGAGTACTTCCCAGCCTCCTACTAACTAATCTGATCCCTGTGTATCAAACTATCTAATGAAAAGAAGACTATTTCAGTTTGAAAAACCAGTCAGAATTGAAATTTCCTTTGGAAAAGAGATAGAATTTGTAAAAGAGGTGGAATTTTTTTATTTCTCAGTTCTTGGTTTTATGTTAATTTAGTGACTGGTTTAATAAAGAATTACTGAGAACTTATTGGGATGCTTTTGTTAAACATGCTTTCTTTTTCATCATGCTTTTCCCTTTTTCATGGGAAAATGACTTACTGGAAAGTGCTATGAAAACTGGTTGAAATAACAGAAGTGGGAAATTTTGGCAGAAATGAATTTTTTTCTTTTCATTTTTTATTATTCCCATAATTCATTTTTTTCATTCACTTCTGCAAAAGCCTCTTCTGGACCATTTAGGGGAAAAGGAGACAACTTGTATGAATCTCTTACAGCTTTGCTGCAGAATAATATTTGGTATATTGAAAGTTAATGGAATGTGAAAACTTACGTGTAAATCCTCTGCATAATTTGGAGAGTAGAAATTTGTGCACTTTAATTGCTTTGAAAATCTTGAGATGTGTTAATTTTATTTTTTTTTCTGCCATGACAAAGCCTTATTTACCAGGTTGTCAGATAGAATTGTTTATACCTATATTTGAGCAGAATATAATTATAGTGCTTGGCTGTATCTGTGGGGAGATTTTGACTGTAAGAGCAAGATCAGTCCTAGCACCTAACTTTGGCTTCTTTGACAGAAACTGTACAGTCTGAGACAGTCATAATCTAGATTTAGCTCTGAAATGGACAAGTAGTGAATACCTGCTCCTCTTTTGTATCTTCCAGCGAGTCACTATGGCCAATTGAAGCAAGAAATGCTGCCATAGCTAATCACTGCTTTACATGTGCCATCAACAGAGTAGGAACGGTATGTATGTTCACTTTGTTATTTGATTTCATAATTGTAGCATATGTTAATTTAAGGTAATGAACTGAATAGCACTGAAGTGCATAGATTCCTCCACTGCATAACTCTATATTAATATAAACACTATGAATTAGTGTTGATAATAAGATTTGAAAATGGACAGTGATAAAGAGATGGAGAGCTGCCTTGGTGCTGGCAGCCTCCTGTTTGGTTGCAGCTGCTTCCTGTTCTTGAATTATTCCCTTTGTAATAGGCACCCACCATTTTGCAAATTCTCCTAGTGTCGGTGGTGAAATCAGTATTCTTTTAGCCAAAATGACTGAAAATAAAATATATCCTCAAGTCAGTGAGACACAATTGCTGTTGTACAGGTACCACCTTTTTCTGGACACTGAGATTCTATAATGAAAATTAATATTGCACAAAATAGGTCATTCTTGCTTTCAGATTAGTCCAAATACTCTCCATGTGTTTTTTTTCATGAGATTCTCTGCAAAAATCTGGACTTGTTCTTGCTGTTACATGAATATGTTTGCCGCCTTCTGTGATCCACTAAGATGTGTTTGGTAAAATGTCTCCTCTCTTGCCTCATTTTTAGACTTGTGAAACTGATAAAAGACATGTTCCCCAAAGCGCATGAACAACAGACAGTGATACAAAAAGATCTTGTTTTCTAGCCTCTCCACCATAGAAACCAGGCCCCTCTGATGACTCCCTTTAGACAGTGCTGATAGTATGCCAGAAAAGTTCTTAATAGATTTATATAAACTTCCATACTAAATATGGTAGATTAGCAAGGATTTCTTGAATGAAATGGGATTATACTGCCACCTATGGATTCCTCTTGTTTCACAGGAATACTACAAAAATGCCTTTACTTCTGGAGATGGTGGAAAAGGTACGTTCAGAAATCATGTTCAGTGGTTGCTAGTAATTGTTAACTAGAAAGTCTGAAGAAACAATAGTTCTCCTGCAAGTGTCTGTCCCATGACAGCTATGGTAGTTAGCAATTGCCTTACTTAAGTCTGCTGTTTTGTAAGCTGGAGGGAAGCAGCACTCTCTGACAGTATACGGTCACTGGAAGTTCATACCTAAGGTTCCAGAGGACTAAGAGTTTTTTAAGTCAATGCAGTGTTGTAGGACTGGAAGACAGAAATCCCATAAATTAGCCTGTGTTGTCAGTGCATGCACGACATTTTATTTGTAGTTTTAAGATTATTAACAGTAATAGCCCTAGCCTGAACCCCCAGACAAGTAATTTTGCCCTGTTTCACAGATTTGCTGGAATTTAAAGAAGAGAATGCTCAAAGAAGAGCATGAGATTTACTTGTATGCATTTCGCTTTTATGTTGAAACACTGTAATTTGTCCTGTGATAATCATGACAACTTCTGGCTCAGTCTGGAGCAGACCTGAGCCTTTTTTTTGCTAGTTTCGGAGTTAAATGTTTGTAGCAGCTGCTTTGCAAAGGTCAGTAGTATCCCTTGCTTACTACCACAGTTCAGAGCTGTGCAATATGAAGGAAGACATTTTTTGTGTGTGTGTGCCTCAAATCCCAGAGTTTTCACTTCTGACTTTGTATTGAAAATTGAATGGGTGCATTTCTGTCAGCTGTTTTGGAAATGTATGATTTGACAATTAGAATGAATTTAAATGCTAAATAAAAAATAATGAAAGCAAAGTCTTTAATTCAGAGACTTAATAATGGGAAAGCATAATAATGCACTATTTAAAGAGCAATCCAGTGAGTTTTTTCCTGTTAACTCAATATATGTGAAAGCTGTAGTTTGCATGAAAGTAGCTACAGATCAAAACTGTGGTTGACCTGGGATGATGCTGGGGCTCTTTGGGATGGTATCTTGCTTAAAGCACAGTGAGTGAGCAACTACAAGAAATTGAGCCATGTTTTATGGGACACTGCATGTTAAGTTGTATATTTATTTGCAGATGACATTACATGCTTTTTAAAAATTTCTTTAAGCACATCACGACTTGGGCCATTTTTATGGCTCAAGTTACGTAGCTGCACCAGATGGCAGTAGGACCCCAGGACTCTCTCGCACTCGTGATGGACTTTTGGTGGTAGAGATGGATCTAAATCTTTGCAGGCAAGTCAGTGACAAATGGAATTTTAAGGTAAGCCTGCTTACGAGGAAACAAACTTACATGTGATATTAGAACAAGCAAGATTTCTTAATGATCATATAGTCTTAAAATAGTTAAAAGGCAACCTTTTTTTTTTTTTTAACAGTCCAAAGCTTAAATTGTGGAGCTAATTTAAAAGGATGTTACGGAGGCCAAAGGCATAAATGGATTCAGAAAAAGAATAGCCAGATTAAGAGAAACTAGGCCAATAGCTTTTAAATTAAAAACTTAGACTTTGGTCCTTAAAGTGTAGATTGCTAGGAGCTCCAAGAACTGCTTGGGGAAGTGTGTGTGGTTTTCTTATGCAAGGTATGTGGGCATTTGCCACTGAGCTGAGATAGGCCTTTGATCTGACCTAATATCATAATTCTTTATATTCTTACAGGCCTTACTTGTCAGTTTTGGTGAAATAGAATGAAAACACAAAACCACAAGAATCTTTAAGCTTCTGAGAATTTCTGGGTGCAAACTTCTTGCAGTGTTAACTCCCTGAATTTGTGGACATGTTGAAGCCACAGAGAGAGCTGTGTACATTCATCTCTGAAGCACCCTAACCCACTTTTGAATTAATCTCAATCAGATTAAGAGAACTGCAAGTTTCTTCACGTGGCTTTAGCAAACTTATTTATTACATATTTTTTTTTGCATTCTGAGATAAAGCTAATTTGGATCATCTGTTCTGTGGGTGTAATATTGATTTAATTTGTCCAGAGGCAGTGCTGGTTTAAGAAATTGCCACCTCAGCACTGTAGTGTGCTAACCCTTCAGTTGTGCCACTACAAGCTATGTGGGGTGCTGTATTGTAGACAGGCTTAGTGGAGTGACCAGAATTTTTTCTATTTTTTATTTTTCCTTAAACAAACCACACTCTAGTTTCTTCTTTTAATCTGATCAAGTTTACAGCAGGCCCCACAAATATTCTGTTGAAACAACAAAGATGGTGAGCAAAAGGAGGAAGGAGACGGCAACTTCTTAAATAGGCTTTGTTGATGAAGAAAACCTCTTGCTTGCTTCTGTGGAAATAGGTCTTTTGTTCTAGACTTCAGTACTGCTGGAGACTAGAATTTTTCATATCCAATTTTAGGATAAGCATGATTTGAATCCTGACAAGTACAACAGAACTCCTGGCTAGCGACCATCACAATATATGTAGGTTCTTCAGTGATAAACTAGTATTTAAAATAAGGAAACATTTCCAAGGAGTGTTAATTTTTGCACATAATGTTGCTGCGAGCCAACATCTATTTTATAGAGCTGGTTTATTTGGAACCACATTGTGCATTACAGTATAGTGCAATACATAATGTGTTTTATTTCAATTTGATGTAAAAATACAAATTTTCTGTGGATTTGAAATGCTGAATAAACTTTTTAGTTAAAATATAGTAATTTCTTAGCTACAGCTGAATTTTGGTAATGCTGCCAATCCATATATAGGGACTAGAAACAAAAAGTAATTTCAGGTCATCTTCTGGACAGAATTGCACTTGTTATTTTACAGATGCATGTGATAGGTATATGGTTGTTGACATGGTGGAATTAAATTGTGCTGAGAGATTCCCAATTTTTTTAAGTCAGGCAGGCCTTTAGTTTTGTTTTGCCACCAAAATCTCAGGTCCTTATTGCAGAGGTTTAGTGTGTCCGGAAGCACATGGAGCATTGCATGTAACAGCTTAGTAGGGGTATCTGAACAGAAGCAATTGTATTGATTAGGAAAAACAAACAGCAAAAGCAAAACACTGGCCTTTAGTTGTTTTGTATAGAATTGCTTCTTTTTTGTTTCAAGTCTTGCGCTCTCTGCACCTTAGTTTTATTTTGGTGGTGTGGATTGCTATTGTTGGTCTTTTGGCACATAAGGCACAGCTGTGGCTTTTGTTTGTAAGACAGGGGATATCTGTTTCCTTTTCCTCTCATTTGTGGCCAAGACAGAGGTATTTTTTGATATAGGGGAATGAGGAAGTATGAAGTCATCGTTTATCCACTGCAGAAAACCCTTGATAGCAAGTAGGAACCTATTTAATCTGCTCTGGTATCTGCAATTTGCATTCAATGATGCCTGAAAGGGACATTAAATAGAAAGTCTTTGCTAAATTTACAGCAGCAAAATAGTTAAACAAATTGTCCTCATTAGACTCTGGCAAGAAGGAAGTAGTTTGCCCCTCTCAGAGCCAGTGTTGTAGGCTGTGCGCTTCAGAAGAGGATAGTGCACTATGTAAAGTGCTGTATTTCCGCCTCCCAGCTACTGCATCACCCAAAGCAATGACAGTATTTTATATCATTAATAGATAAGAGCAGTGCAAATACAGACACTGGCACATATGCAAACTTATTGCTGGCAGCAGGATTCATCAGTTGTCAAGGACACAGTATGAAGACATAATTACAGATACACTCTTTGCCTTCATTTACATAACCTACTTAAATGAGAATATTGTTGATGCATAAGAAAGTGTGTCCACTTTTCACATTCAACTTTCAGCTATCCAGGATAACAAAAAAAAAACAAGGATAGCCTTAAGTAATTAGTCAGCAGACATGAATGTCAATGAAGGAGAGCTGCAAAGCAGAAAGGTGTTAATTTTATAAGCTTTACTTTTTAGAGTGGAAATGCACTTCTCTTTTTGGGTAGAAGTACAGTTTTAGGTAACACAGAACAAGTTCTTTTATAAAAGTATATCAGTTTGTACTAAGGCACTGGAGGTCTTGCATTTGAGTGAATTATGATTTTACTCTTTGGGGCAATTAAATAGTCTGTCATTATAAAAAAAATGGTGAACATAAATACTTTCATATCTCACTAAAAGAACTGAAGCTTTGATTTTTCTTTTCCAGATGACCGGTAGATACGAAATGTATGCAGAGAGACTCACTGAAGCAGTCCAGCCTTATTTTATACCCAATATAATCAAAGAGTAAGAGACAGCAACTCATTACAATCAAATGTTATGTAGCAAATTAAAAGGTACTGTTGGATGATAGCTTTATTTGGATAACAAGTTCTTATTTTAATGTTGCCATTTTAGTGTTGTCATTTTAATTTCCTGTAACCAACTTTTAACTAATAGCAAACAAAACTGTGTTAAGTAAAATAATTGAAAAATGGCTTCTTGGTTGGTTTGTTTGGTCTTTTTTGTCATTTACACTAATGAGTCCAAACTTCAGTTCTTTACTAGAAATATATCCAGTAGGAATACATTGATATAAAACAAAGGTGAAATTTATTCAGTACTGTGTGCTATGATACAGTTTGGTGGAGATGATGATTTCAGAGGACATAAAAGTTCATACATAGGCTTTGCCTTGTGTGTCTATTTACTCCTGCTTTCCAGTTTTTACTCTCAAATGCATAATTTAGGGGGAAAGGAGACATAAATTGTTTTCATCTTTTTTTTTTTTTTTTTAATTATGAACTATTTGATGCAGTTCTGTTAGAGCTAAGGAATGTCCCAGACATGTTGTTTAAAGATCTGTAAAGCAAGACCACTGGTTCTTTGTGTTTCCCTTCACACTAAGTCTTACAACCACAGTTGGACCAATGTCTTTGATGGACTCCTTAAGGTGCAAAAGTAGTGCTGCAGACAGATGCTTTTAGTGTGTTCAGAAGTTCAGTGCTGTGTTTTGAGGCAAAAATAGAAACACTGGCTGAAGCACGAGCAAGGCTGGTGCACTTGCCTTCATTGTGAACAGAAAGCCATGGAGATGCTATTTGAGATCAGGGTGGGTAATGAAAACTGCTTCCCTGGAGCTGATTCCAGTAGGATACTCAGTGGTTGCGGAGTACACAGAACAGCTGTTGCACATATATAATAACAATACATTTGCTATTCTCAGATAATGGTGTACATGGAATTTTGTTTTGTATGATTCAGGTGATGCAGCCTGTGTTCAGGAAGTGCAGAATGAATACAGACTAGCAACTATGAATTTGTAGCTGAAATATTTGAACTCTTTTTTCAAATTAAAATTTCAGCTGTGCCATTTTGAGTTAAGTATATAACACATCCTCTAAAGATTTTTCCAGCATTTTTCATAGTAAGCTAGTCAATAAATGCACTTGCTACATAGTTACAGGGTTATCTGTGACTTTAAACCTTTATTGAGAATGGCTTAATTACAAATAAAAATATATTTATGTATAAAATCCCTGCATGTAAAATACCCCTTCCTTTGCTATTGACATCATGAAGGAAAAAAAGTGACAAAACATTTTCAGAATGAGTATTTTGATAGACAATCTTGTAATGGGAAACAGAGATTCAGAAAATGCAGATGTTCTGAATGCTTGTGCAGCGAGGTTCTTTTTAATCTGAGTTTGTGTCATATAAATACTCAGTCTTTTCACTTGGCTTTTGGTTCTTCCTCGTGTTTCCATCTCTCATAGCTATCTTCCATTTGGCAGCTATAAAACATCCTGATGCAATGGTGGAGCTCTTCTTTTGTCTGTATTAGCTTAAACAACTTTGTTTCTTTATCTTGCAGTTTTGTTGAAGTATTTAAACCCTGGGTACCAAACATTTAACAGTCAATATTGTTACACTTATCTGTGCACTTCAGAACACTTAAGCTTGCCCTTCATTTCATGTTTTATGTATAAGCTCAAGATTGGCATTTGGAGAACTGAATCAGTAAGAGGCTAAAAGTCAATACAAGCCTATTGTAAGAATTGTTTTTATTTAGCTAACTAAGCCTGCTCTAAAGTTAATCTTGTGGCAGTTTAATGGTACTGAATGAACTACCTACCTGAAAATGCATGGTTTAAGGAAGTACTCTATCAACCTGTAATTTACATACCTGTTAATTAGTAACATAGCTAATACAATCTCTCTAAATCAAACATCGTTAATTTGGACTTGGACATAAAAATTCCCAGATCAGTAGCCTTCTGGTGACTGACTTAGGAGCAGGAAGGCATTTTCTGTAATAGGTTTTGTACCTTTTTTCTGGGATACTGCTGGTGGCACTAATGTACTGGTTCTACTGCTCACAAATCACATCCTAACTTTTACTTGTTTTGCAAGTGTAAGTGCTAGAATGTATTCTAACCTCACCAATGATGAGCAAAATTTGATATACTGAATATTTCTTGTCACGTACTTTCTGTTTGGAACTTTTTAAAGGCTTCTGCTTTTTAAAAGTCTGTTACTATTTTTAGTCTTTTTACAAAGGAGCACTCTTAATTCTATTAAGCATACTTATTGAATGCTTTCCAGATACTTTTCAGTAAGTCAACAACTGATAAAATATTTTCTCTTAGAAAAATTTGTTACCGTACTGAAAGTAGATTCCTATTTATTATTTTCACCAAGTAACAATGGCCTTTTAATGTTACTCCACATAGTTCCAGAACTTGAGCAGTTATTTCCTTAAAACCATGTCAAAGGTGTGCAATCTCTGTCTTAAATGCAAAATAAAATTTTGCTAGCTTCACATCAGTATTGATTTCACTACTCATTTCAACATAGGCAGGACTGGAGATTAAGATTTCTAGGAAATTGTGATGGATGAATCTGCTTCTTACAGTGCTCCTCAGCAAAGTAATTAAACCCACAAAAGGATTGTGCGTGGGCTGCTAACAATTTCACTTGATAATGTCTGAATACAGTAACTCCAACTTAATCCAAATACAGCTGTATTATGAAAGCTAGAAAATCTGAGTTCCTGCCTTCTTGTTTGTAGCAGAGATGTTTGTATTCCCTCTTTTCTTAATTGATCTTAGCTCTTAGAAGGTCACTGAACTAATACCAATAGCAAAATTTGGCTAAAAGTCTGATTCAGCATTTTAGTTAGAATCCAGTATATGCTGTCATATATTTACAATATACCATTAGTGTGGATGATAATTTTCTGTATTTGCTTAGTAAGTTTAAATTTTATATTTAGAATGGATTCTGTGGAAACTGGCGTGTGTGTGTGGCACAATGTTCAGAGGTTTTTGCAAAGAGCAATAAAGGGTTCTAGGTACACATAAAGTATCTTCACTTAAACTTTTGGAGCAGTACAGAGCTTTAAGCAGTCATCCTAGAGGGTTTAGCCAAAAGAGATTGAGTTTGTAGTCCAAGGGAACACCACCCAGAACTACGACTGAAAATCTAATATAGTGGCATAAATGCTAAATCTGTGTAAGGTGAATTTGGTAAGTGGGAAGTTGCCTTAAGTAAATGTGGTTCATTGCTACAATGCAGGCAATACTGATCAGCCAGCAAGACACTTTTTGTTATTTAAAAGTGGCTTAAGTTAATATTTTTTTTCCTTCTATAATACCCGGCTGAACATCAAATCCCTAGATTGAGGATGAAGGAGCCCTTGATGCTTTGACAGAGAGAGAGAAACAGGTATTTTCTACTTTTTTGTCCTGGTTTTGTTTACCTAAACCTATGCATGTATTACCAAGTGTTAAAGTTCATAAATTTGGTGCTTTTTTCTCATGTGTTTAATCTGAAAATAAGCTCAAAGTGAACAGGCTTTAGGCCTGTATTTTAAAATTGCTGTCAAATGTGCAATGTTGAAAATGATGGGAAAAAACCAAACAGAAAACAGAAACTGAGACATACATTGCAAAACCAGATACATCATCAGGAAAAAAAAAAAGGTAAAGACAGCATTGCAATATAGTCCTATAAATGTCTATAAAGCCTCCCTTGTTTAAGATCCCACTGCAGATCAGGAGGAAGGTCTCTGCGGGGGGAGTCCTGAGACAAGCAGCCAGCTGCCGTGCAGGCTGCACAGGAAAGGGCCACAGGTATCAGGTGTGGATGTCAGCTGTCTGTGTAGATGAACAGAATATCTTCATCAGTGCCATAACTTGTCCTGGCTTCCTCAAAGTTACTGATGCTGGTGCAGCATGTTCCTGTTAAGGAGGAAGAAAATATTATTAAAATTCAGAAGAATTTGCCTGTGAAAGGCTCTTATACTGGGTGTAGCAGCCTCTGCAAAGAAAAGTAACTAGTACACAGACTAGACCTATCAGCTTACAGCTTTACTCGGATCTTTCTGCCTCAAAGGCAGTGCTCACTGAAGTAGTGCTGTAAATAGGTACTAAATTGCCATCCTTTTATATTCTTAACAACGGTTCAGCATCTCTCACTTAACCCATCTGAAAGCCAAACATGTTTGCTAGAGTGCGTATCTTAATGCCTTAAGTAAATCACAGCACAAAATGCAGCACTGATTTAATTAACATGGCAAACCCCCTTCTGACAAATTGGTTAGTGATGCTTGAAAAACATGTGTGCTTTTAGGGGAAGCACAGCTGTGGCTCTGTATTACAGACATGTTAGTAATGCGGTGGCCGAGAATCCACCCAAAAAGAAGAGGCTACTCACGGTCAGCATAGGCAGGGTTGTTGTAGTAAATAATCCCTGAGGCTTTGTTGTAGCCACATAACACAATGAAATGGCCCTGGTAGTCGGGATTCCTGCAGAAGCACTTCTGTCCAATGGGGAGGAAGCAGCAGTATTTGACAGGACTTGAGCAGAGATCACACAAGAGCAGGACTGCGTTCACTAGGACAATGGCTACATGACCTTGGGACAGGTGGTTTTGGATGTCTTGAACAGTTACTGTGCTGCAGAAAAAACATCAGATCTGCTTATTAGCAAGTTCAGGGAAGACACTGGTGTACAATTAAGTGTGTGGTGATAGACAGTACTTATGACCACAGCTGGCATGGTTATTTTTATATCACAGGTACAGCTTTTTGCTGTTAAACCCTGCAGGCTTTGCTACAGACAAAGCCTGACAAAACCTGTGTCATTCAAGGCCTTTTGATCTCATTGCTGCTGCTGAAGTGTGGAGCAACAGCTCTGGATTCTGCAGCAATACAAACATAATCTCAGAATAAATCAGATGTCCCAGAGAAGAGTACTAGAGGAGCTGGCAACTCATCCAGGAACTTTGAGAGACTTCTGTTGTGTGAAAATCGGAAGCGAAGTGTTCTCTCCTGTTCTTAGAAAAGCTTATCTCTGAAGCAACAAATCTTTATCAACTGAGAGGTTAAAGATTGTATAATCACTAACCAACTTAAGACATGTCCAGATTTGCCTCTGTCACACAGGAATGTTTCTCCCAGTCGCAATTTTGGACTACCTGATGCTTCTCAGGCTTTATTTCTGTAGTACCTCCTACAGAGAATAAGTATTAACCAAACATAACCTATAATCTCATCTGTTAAAAGCTGTCCTTCACTGAGGCAGATGGTGTATTCCATATGCATTAGAAACTCATCCCTTGGGTACGTTCCAGATGTCCGGACTGCGTGCACTACCTAATGTGCTTTTTAATCTTTTCCAGTGTTGCTTCTCCTCTTTGATGTCCCAGCCTCAGTGCTGCACAGGTAGATACGTCCTCTGTCCCTGCCTCCATCAAGGCCATGATCTTAACATTGCTAAACGAGATGGACCAGTTGTCTGTCCCTTCTGTCCCGGCACAGTTCTAGTTAAACAGATGGTACCATATAGATTCCATGTGTGTTAAAAAGGACATTTAACAATTCTGCTAAATGAAAGTTGCATTTCAGCCTTCAATGCTCTTGTGGCTGCCCTGTACCCTCTCTTCTTTTCTTCTAATTGTTTACCCCACTTTGACAATAGAGATCCAAATCCAGCTTCACTATAAAAAGAGATGCAGCTCAAGTTGAACATGGATGCTTAGTTATTTCCCATGTAAAATATCACTCTTGGTTGTGAAACAATTCTGCAGTTTTTCACCTTCCCCTGTGTGTGCAGTTCTTTCGTAGAGGTTCCTTGTTTCATGCTCCCTTTGGCAAAAGCTCGTAAGCTAGCTTTTTCTTTATGCATCTGTGTAGGAACAGAGAGCTATAATGTTTGCATAGCTCTGGGAACAATGGGTTGTGTGCCCACGTAGCACTCTCCTTAATTCCAACAATGCCCAATTAGAGTGCTGTAGGCACTCCCTACTGGGTAATTTTAATAGATAATCAAATTCAAAACATAAACAACAGTCAACTCCTGTCAGCGTTTTCAAATCACTTATTCTGTGTCGTGACTGGTTTTCCTCAAACTTCATTATTAACTCTTGATGTCTACTTTTTTTTTTTTTTGAAGACATACAGTAGAAAGACTCTAATTCACCAAAAAAGGCTCAGGGCTTGATTTTGGTCTCTTTTAACAGTTTAGCTTGGTGACTCCCAAGAAAAGCCTGGGGGCCACAGAATCTCCACAGAGAAAGGAAAGAAAACAATAAGCTTACCACTTCTCCACCAGCACCTTACAGGCTTTGGCTTGTGCAAAGAGCTGATTCACTCGATTCTCCTCTGTGTCAAAGTGCTTCCTGTAAAATGACTGTGGAGACAATAGAGGTTATTTGTTGGAATGATGTTTACCTTTGGTAATTCACCAGTTCCAATCCCCGCTAGCAGGGACCTGCGCAAATTGGAGATTTGGCTTTGGGACAAGAGATCTCTCCCTTAGTTCACTGGTAACAGGATGAAGATTCCTACTCTAAATTGTAAGTTTAAGTTAACTCCTGGTCAGCTCTTGTAATTTCCATTCAGTGGCTATTCAGCTGCCTACATGAAAGACGCCTGTCTGGTTCATATTGGGCAAGAGCTTGCCTTAGAAAAGTCATCGCCACTATAGGCCCTCACTGGCCCCCCTGGCAATCTTGAAGAGGCCAAGCTCTCAATGGACATGGAGGGGAAGTTCCCCTCTCACCTCCAGAGGTGGTTCTTCCAGGTCAGGGCTGAGGCACCGTGGTGAGGACAGCGTGGAAGCTAAAACTGCTGCTGCCCAGGCTCTACCTGGTCTGTAGACAGAGGGCTTCAGTCTCCAAGGCTGTCAAAGAGGCTGGAATCTTTCATGAACACTACATGAAAACTTCTTAAAAAATTCATAGTATGGAACCAAAGATGTGAAATAGGTGGGATCATATCTAGCCTCGCCTTTGGAACTGATTTGTGCCAGTTTGGGCAATAGGCAAACCTTGTTTACAGGAACTGTAGTTGTCAGTAAAACAGCACAGCTTTTATAGCATGACACACAGGGCTTTTAAAACTGTCTCCTAGTAGGTAAGAATACCAACCTGATTTTTGTAGCCCTTGTCCACTCCAAGCGTCTGGGTGCAAAATTTATGCTTAACACCGAAGTGCCGCATTAGGTAGGCCAGGTCAATAGTCCAGATACTCTTTGTTAACTGGAGTTCCTGGATGGCTTTCTGAAATTCATCGTTGTCCAAATGATTCAGGTACCTATGGTATTAGGAAAGGCAGGGGAAGGGAAGCACAGATCTTAGGAGAAGCAAACTGTGTGCTGTAGCCCAAGCCTTCACATCACAGGACGTAAAAACTGAAACAAATGGCTTGGCTAAGAATAACCAAAAAAAACACAACCAAAAACCAACCCACAAAGGAGTCACAAATATAAGGGAAAGGAAGGGAGTAGGGAGTATTTAACTGAATTTATTGCTGACTTTTTAAAATTGGAAATGCATGGGTATCTTGACTGTTTAGAGTGCTAGAAGTGTACAGGTGTTTACAATAGGCAAGCTATACTGAGCAAGTATGGAACTCTGTCCTGAAGGGCTTACGGTCTAAATGTACAAGCGTATTAGAGCAAACACTGAAGAGGTGTTAAAGACTAAAACTTGCTTCATACAATGGATGGATTTCAAAGGAGAAACTGTAAGGAAGTCGGTCAATATTCAAAGGAAGCTTGTCTTAGGCACTGATGGCACGAAAGGGGAGAAAGTCAGGAGGAAGCTTGGGACAGGTTGCAAAGGGTGGGGAGAGGCAGTTACAGAGAGTTCTGGAAGTTAGAAAACAAATGGAATTAAATGGGAAAAAAAAAAAAGGACTGGTATCAAGGATGCAAGGCAAACAAGGTCAGATCAGCAGGGTGAGAAGATTAATCTTGGAAGTTGAGTTTTGGGCAGACTGGAGTGGCAGAGAGGTAAAGGGAATAAAGAGGCAGAGGTTACAGTAGTCAAGATGGGAAATTACCAGCACACGGACTAACGTCTTGGCAGAAGGGATGGAGAGAAATGAAAATCTTCTGCTTCATATACTAAGTGGACATCTAAATAGGTATTTCTCCTGCACCTAAGCTCATGTTCCTCTGTGGAAGGAAAGAGGAGTTCAGCAGGACAGCTACTAGTTCAAAAAAAAAAAAAAAAAGAAAAAAACAAAACAAAACCAAAAAAACCCCAAAGGGCAACACAGTGCATTGTTTTGAAGTTGAAACTACTCCTGGAACAAAACTACTCATCCCACAGATCGGGAGCTCAGCAGGACAGAGGTAGTATATACTCATAAACTGGGATACACCTACCCATCGCTAGGAAACACAGAAAGGAGTTAGGTGGATTGCTGTGCTAAGTATCAGATCTGCATTAAAACAAGAGGAAAGAGGGATAACTTTTTATGAGCTTACGCATGCCAACCTGCAAAGTTCTTAGAGCTGATCAGATATTTTGCATCTGTCAAAACAGTCAATTATTCAAAAGGGTCTTAATTTCGTCTTAGTTTATATTTTCCCTCGCTGGAGAGCTGTGCCAGGCCCAAGCAGCAGTAATTCTCCGAGGGTACCTGAGAATATCTTGTAAGACTGTTAAACTCCCAGCTGCTTCAACACACCTCTTCTCCCTGGACGTTGCTTCCCACTACCCCTCTCCCACGGGATGGGATTTCCCACCCGTTCAAACCAAAACAGTCACTTACTGCAGCACCATCCTGGAGCAGGCCAGCCCGCAGTCCCAGTGGTACAGCTGCTGAATGACCGGCACCTTCAGCTGGATGCAGTCAGCTGTAGTAGAAACACCCCATTGTGAGTAAAGCACGAAAAATGTCATACAGCAATACAGATCCATACAGAAATTTATTTTCTTAGGGAAATAACTATGGAGCTGTATCCCCCTCCTAAATAACAGTAGGCAAAGCACAGGTGTTCTTCCTTTCTATTGTGTCTGAATGTATTTCTGTGCCACAATAGGAGTTCAACCAGACCGTGAGCAGACAGACACAACCAAGATCTCTAGGTGCTGATCTCTTACAAGCCCCACAGATTTGAGCCTTTTCTACAGAAGTCTTTTTCCTCAGGGACTGAAATTTACGTGAGTAATTTTAGGTTAACAAATCTCACAAATGGCACCAGTTGGCCTTTTGTATTAACTTTCTCAGTAATTCAACAAAGGAAGGGAAAGAGAACAAATCTCTACCAAAAAGTCCCAGGATATAAATAACTCCATCCCTCTGCCTCGGTTTTTATTTGTGTAGGGTTGGCGTTGTTGTGGTTTCAGTTTCAGAGAGGTCCTTACCACTCAAAGGAGGTGAAGAGCTGTGCCTGCTACTGCTACTTCACCGTCAGCCCAAGTGAGTTAATCATAAAGGGCTTTTCTCAATAACCTTTGATCTAGAAAAGACCTTTGAAAAGTTTTGTTAACACAAGGCCAACTACATTTTAAGGTGGGAATAAGAATAATTTGACATCACGTGGACTGGTCTAGTTTTGATGTAACTTTATCTATCTAAGGAGTTTTATAATATTGTTTATAATCTTACGTCATTTTTAACAAAGCTACAACCTACAGTAGAGACCAGCCAATACAGATATTCTGGACTCTTTCCAAATATTATTTCGTAGTTGTGCCACTGTTTAATCATGACTTTGAAGACAGGTATACCCTTTGGTATATACAACCTTTTTAATTAATCTAGATTATGGTGCTCTTAAGTATCGTAAAGAAAAAAGAAAAAAACAAATCCCAGATCTCCTCAAACCAGGATCTGCAAGTATTTTGTTGTCATTTTTTTTTCTTGGCATGTTATGATTCTGTCCCCTTTCTGTTAATACCCAGGGCCGCTGTCAAGTCCCAAACTTCACTGAAGAGGTGGGAGCTTCCACTCGTCCTGTTTCCCAACACACCCGGGCTCCAGCGCTGCCTGTCGGCTGTCCCCAGACACGGGACGGTACGAGCCCGTGCGGGCTGTGGCTGTAAACACCACTGACAACACCTCTCCGCTCTGCCGCCTCCTCGGCG
>JAHREE010000285.1:971881-1169896 GCA_033628505.1 Tringa tobata
GCCGGGCCCCGGGGCGCCTGCCCCGCGCCGTGGCTGCGGTGTGGTGGGCGGTGGCGGCGGGGTGTGTCGGTGGGCAGGGGCATGACACGGCGGGCGGGGGACGCGGCACCGAGGGCGGGCGGGGAAGGCAGCCCTGCCCCGGGAGGGGGACACCGTCGGCGGGAGGGGGTTGCCCCCGGCCGGCGGGACAAGACTGCGGCGGAACCGTGGTGCCGGGGATGCGCGGCCCGGCGGCCCCGGGCGCGATGGCGGTGAAGGGCCCGGAGGGGAAGGGAAGGGGCCGCTTCCGCCGCCGCCGCCTTCCGGTTCCGGCGCGCGGTGCAGGGCGGGAAGGCGGAGGAGGCCATTAGCGGCTGAGCGCGGGCCCGGGCTGAGGTGGGTGGTGAGTGGCCGTAGGGTTGGTTCTGGGCTGTGTTCCTCGGTGTTCTGCGTGTTCCTGGGTTCTGCTCGCTCTCCGGGCGAGCATCTGAGCTGCCCTGTCTCCCCTGCCGGCTCGTTAGGTTGTCCGGGCCTGAGGGGGCGAAACAGCGGTGGGGTGGCCCTCAGGCACCGGGGGCTCTGCTGGGCATCTCTGGGTGGGCTGGGATGGGCCCACCCCAGCTATTCTCTACCCCTGGGGGCCTTCAAGTGAAGGAGAGCGGTGTGGGGCAGCGGTGCGTGGGCTGGGCGCCCTCATGGTAGAGCCCGTGGCTTAGGTGGTGTGGTCGGCGAGGGTTGCTGTGGTAGTCACAGGTCCACCTTCGTTTGTAGGCGGCCAGGCTGGCTGTACCGTTATGGGATGTATCGGGAGCTGTTTCTGTTTGAGGTGCACCTGCCTATATGAGTTACCTGCTATTTACAAGTGAGTTTCCTAGGGCAGAAGATCCCTGGAAAAGACTTACTTTTGCTGCTCTTTTAAGTCTTTTTTTCCCGTAGGCATCTTTCTAGAGAATTTTTATTAACGCTTCGTCAAAGCGTTTGATGTGTTTGGGCAAGAGAGAAAAATCAGCACTTCACACTGGGAAAGATCATGGGGTTTGCAGGTAAAACCTAGCCTACATTTTTCTTTGTAATTACATGCTTTGTTTTTTCTTGTCTCAGGTGTAGAACCACAGCACTGCAAACATGTCGATTGGAGTGCCCATTAAAGTCCTGCATGAGGCTGAAGGCCATATTGTGACATGTGAGACCAATACAGGAGAAGTTTACCGAGGCAAACTTATTGAGGCTGAGGACAACATGAATTGTCAGGTATACCTGCTCGAGGAGGAGAGAGGGAAGGGTATCTGATGTGTGCCTGGAAAGGCTGATAGCTAGCTTATTGGCAGCTTCATTAAAAGATTGTTGCTTTTAGTTTTAGGATAAAGAAAACTGTATTGCTGCATGTACGCTGTCTTACTGTAGTGAAATGGGTTCAGGATTACTGAGCGCGCAAAGGCCAGACCTTATTCTTGTTTTAGAGTCGGATTGGGTATTCCTGTCAGTAATATTAGGGTTCTTAAGATTCTGTTCTGTGAACAATGTTTCTGCTGGATTATTTAAAGCCACTAATTGTAAGAATAAATCCTTGATTTAAGAAGCTTTTTTAATGTATGTTACTTTAGTTCATCCCAAGAGGGCTTAATTTTGACTGACTTTAGGCAAGTCATTGGTTGAAATCAAAATGCTTCCTAAATAGTTACAAGTAGAACAGCTTTTTAAAAACTGGTTCAATATGAGAAAACCAAACTAACAAGGCTGATAACACTAATATGCAAACTGGGGAGAAAGCAAAAGTCCTGGGCCTACTTGAATAGTAGCAGGCTTAGGAGTATGTTTAAATGGTCCTGGATGCCTTGTGTCACAGTTCGTTGAGAAAGCAGTGCCTTGGGGTGTCTGGCTCTAGAACTTGAATCCTGGCTGTCTATTCTGAATGTGAGAGCAGTGGGAATACAGAACTGTGTTAGAGGCTTCTGAGCACTGACTGATCTTTACTTTCCAGATGTCTAACATAACGGTGACATACAGAGATGGACGAGTGGCACAGCTTGAGCAGGTGTACATCAGAGGAAGCAAAATACGGTTTCTCATTTTACCAGATATGTTGAAGAATGCTCCTATGCTAAAGAGCATGAAGAATAAAAACCAGGGTTCTGGAGCTGGGCGAGGAAAAGCAGCTATTCTCAAAGCTCAAGGTGCGTACAATTTGTTTATGGTTGTGTGTCCCCCCCTCATTTTGCTGTAGAAGAGCTGGAAAACTGTTATCTCTATCGCTGAGGAAACAAGCTGTAAAAAAACTGCAAGATTGCTGGTTCATACAATGTTTTTCTCTATATTTCCTCTTATGGTAGGAGCCAAGACTGAAATTGCCCAATTACCTGAATGCGTAATATTGATATTAAAATAATATAGATATAGTGAGTAGTCTTGTTAAATGGAGGCTTTATATAAACCATTGTTGTCTTTTTTCCAGTGCTTGTGGCCACTAGCTGTCTGGAATACTTAGGGAAGGATCCAGGTGTTCTTAATAAGCTTTTGTAGAAAAGCAAGTTCAGATATTAAAAAAGTACTTAAAGTAGTGAGAAGCTGTAATTATTAGCCATCCTATAGTTCACTCTCATTTGTACCTCTCTCAGGGGAACAGCCTAATTATAAGAGGAGTAATAGTTATGGGCTGCAGAGTCCTCGCTTAACCTTACCACATTTGCTGAAGTTATGTGGGGGAATAGCATCTGCTGAAACATACTCAGTTCTATTACAAAACCTTGGAAGACTGTGGGGTTTTAAATCTCTTGGGCTACAAATTTGTGTGTCAGATGAGAAGGAACACAAAATGTATGAATATTCCACTGCATCTGTTCTAAGTAACAAGATAGTGTAACCGTTAGTTCCGGGTCTTCTCACAGAGAACTTTTTCCTGTTAGATCACTTTCTGCACTTCCTAGGATAGCTTCGCTTTGCTTCTAAGCAGGAGACTGAGTGTTATGTTTTCCTTGTCAGTTGTTGAGATAAACATGCAGTTACCTCAAATCCATGTCATCCCTGCTGTTTTCTTTCTTCAGTGGCTGCAAGAGGAAGAGGCCGTGGTATGGGCCGTGGCAACATCTTCCAGAAGCGAAGATAATCTTGGGTCTTGACAGACATGCTTTTTTTATTAGGGGGTATTAACTTGATTACATGTGCATTGGTATCAGTTTTGTTTAATAAATGTTTCTGACAAAAACTTGTCTGCTCTTGTATGACAGGACTTCTCTTGGGCAAATACATTGGAGGTTGATTTCAAGCTTAAAATAGCTTTGCCTGGAAAATAGCAGACTTTGTGTCTAGATTTGACTACTTTGTATTTGTGTGATGCATCGACTTTTAAACATCATCATGTTTCGGTTTTCTTGTTTAGTCCTGTTGTCATTCATTCTCTAAAGAATTAGAAGGTATTCTTGATGAAGAATTTTTAAATAGTATTTTTTAGTAGCAGCTGCATTTAATGAAACATACTGCCAAACAGAAGCAGCTTCCTGAGAAGCAAAGCACTGTGTTCTTTTGCTTTATATGGATCTACAATAGAGGTTCATCTTCAGAGTTGTACGTTGAGCTTGTATTCTTGCGTTTCTTATTTTTCTCTTAGGATACAGAGAGAATTTTTCATTTGGAACACACAGCTTTGATAGTCTGAGTCTGTATTTGCAGTGAAAAATTCTATTCTTACACTCTGTGTAATTCACTTGTTTGTGGGTTTGGTTTTTTTCTCTTTTGCCTGGGAGAAGACGACAGAATATGAACCAGGCATTTTCAAGGATAAATTTGAAATGTTTTGTAAATTTGAAAAGTAGTGCAGGTGTATGGAGAAAGTCATAAATGATTATCCATTAACTACAACTCAACACAAATGCTAATCTTTTAAACAAAGCTTAGGATCAGCTTCAGCTTTTGGTCTTATATCTATACACAGGCTCAACAGCTGATACGCAGGAAGCCAAATGTAGTTGTAACTTTATTTCTAAAACTATAGTGTGGCTGAGTTACTGACTTGAAATGTGTGAATGTAACACATCTGATCACATACCTGCATGCAATCAATTACCAGTCTGGAAATGTATGAAGTACCTGGTCTTGCTTTTCTGCTCTGATGCTGTGAAGGCCCTCCCTTGTGTGCAGACATGAAAGTTGAACTTATGTATTTGTTGAATTTTTGTCTGTAAATAAAGCTGTATTTGGTCTTGCATCACTAGAAAAACCCTGCTACATGTTCTTCTGGGTAGTAATGATCCTAAACATTTGTATTAGAAACCTCCTTAAAATGTGTTTAAGATGTGCTTGAGTGTAACTGTAAGAACATTTTAGTTTCTTATTATGCCTACACAAAACAGTTTTCACAAAGCCCTGCTTCAAAACATAGCATGGGAGTCGTGTTCGTGTAGCAGTAATGCTTTCCTGAAGATATCATTTCCAACTTAAAATGAGCACTTTAGGGCTTTAGTAGCGATATTAGACACTTCCTTGTGGAAATGTCATTCTTCAAATCCACAGTCATTCAAAGAGAGTGGTGACTGATACCAGTTGGTCAGGCCATTTTCCTCAGAGAGCGTTATCTCTCTAAGATTTGGGCAAGTAAAACCGGTCTGTGTGCAAACTACAATGTTCCTAATCACTAGTAGTAACAGCTGTTTGTACTTTTTGGAACTTTAATATATCAGTTTGGTTCTAGCTCTTACTACGAGAGAGAAGACATCTCTTTTTCCACAGAACTTCCTCCCCCTGCCTAGATAGAGGTTTCTGAATTTCTCAAGACAGTTAAGAAATGCCATCTTAAAATGAACAGCAAACAGAAGTGCATTTTGAGTCTTTATACCAGAAGCTGACATTTTTTAATGCACAAAGGAAAAAAAGAACTTCATCCTTTTGCTGTACCATGAGCTTCATGGTAAGAATTGAACTGTCTGCTTGTAGTATCCCGTGCTAAGGTCTGGGATCTCTGGAAACAGGTTGGTAGGTAAAAATGGGTATTTCTGTTGACGTCTGCTGGTGTTGCTTGTTGCTGTAGAGTGGTATACAAGACGTCCATTTCTTTAGCAGGTAGTGTCGTGGCTATTTGAAATAGATATCTTTTATTTGTAGTCTGTTACGTGATCTTACTGCTTTTAATACATCAGGCTGGTGATTGTGTTGCAAATCAAGTCGGAATTTTTGTACAGTGGAATTGCACTACTGTCAACAGGCAGAACAAGAGTGGCACAATACAGGATTGCTTTCTGTGTAAATTGGGGCAAGTATCTGCTGTGAGATTTTATAGGGTGTTTTTTCAGCAGCTAGAACTGCCTTTTCTTTCCTGATAGAAACCTGAGATTGATTAGTGCAACAATTAATTGCCATAAATATAAATGAATACAGGATGGAGAGTGTGTGTGTGTTGAAAGATGGCAAGCTGTTCAGCTTAAAGGGTGTCATCCTGGCTGTGGTTAATGTACAGTGAGTGACAAGTTACTGTTACCTTTTTAGTACCAGGACAGACAAGAGACATACTCACAGTTTGAGCAAAGAGAAATCACTTTGCCAGAACTCCTTTGGGTCTGGCTTCTCTTGGATCTCCCTGTAACCTCTCGAGGGAACTAACAGTGAGGATTGCCACTTCTTTTTTTGCTGGGACTGTGTGGTACTTCTCAGCCCTCAAAACTGCTTCCTTTATCTGTAAAGCCTCCAAAAAGAACTATTAATACGTGGAAAAGAAAGTAAACCACAGATGGGGGACCTGGCTAAAAGGATTTTTTGGAAGAGATTCAACGTTTTGGCAAGGATGCAAATCTGGCCCGTTGGCTTTGCATCTCACTGTTACCTTCTGACTGTTAAATGTCATGTAGACTTTTCTGAAGGTTAGGTGCCTCTTTTGCAGAGGGTGGGGAGGAAAGGCACCCAGTTTGACCATGGACAGTTACTGGAATGGCAAAGGCTTTGAAAAACTGAGGGGAGCCCTGAAAAGTGTAATGGTTAAATGCTATTTAAGCAAATTAAATCTGCCTGGCAGTAACAGGTTTGTTGGGGATTGTTTCCACCAATGATGATTGACTTACTTTTTCTGTTAGTTTTTAAAGTTCCAGTTCCTTTTCCCTGTGCCATGCCAGGTTTCTGTTCACTGAGACCTCCTCTCTTCCCTGAAGCAGCCGATGTGGCATTCAGCAGCACTGAGGGCAGGGGGGACAACCGTGAATTCAGAAAGAAACAAGAACTATCCCCAGCAGGTTTGACTCATCTAACAAACTGCAGCATATCTGCTGAGAAGTTTCTACCCCTTCTGATGCTTCTAACCCACTAAATTTGTGACTGCCCACTGAGCACAGAGAATGAAACCTTTTTTTTTGCTTTAGCTTTTAATCTTTCTTTTAAAAATGTAACATCTCTAATCCATATCAGCTTTGAAGAAGATACTGGATTTTGCATAAATTAAAAGCTTTGCACTGCGAATTCAACTTGAGGCTGAGTCTAGGATGAGCTGTTTAGCCTCTTCAGAAAGAAAGATATTGTGAATTAGCGTTAAAAATTTTGAAGCTGCACTTTGGTAGGAATTTGAACCCCTGCCAAGACAAACATATCACTTAGCAATTTCTTATTAGTCGAGTAAAACCTAACTAGAGTAACTTATATGCCTGTTTGTTATAAGCTGCTTTGAAGGTTCTTTGTATGATGTGTTTATTTGTACTTAGTGGGATAAATCAGAATTTCCTTCTAATAAATGAGGTCTCGTCCACTAGATGGCTCTGTCGGTAAGAGAATGAAATACAGGAAATCGGAATCCTCTGCAAGGAAAAAATGCAAGAAATGTGACTTCTGCTGTAAAATCCATAAACGGAGTGCCATCACAAACTCTAGTATGAAAGTACTCAGTTTATTTTCTTTCCTGTTCAGTGTTCCCAGAGTGCTGGCTTCATATGCACTCAAATTTTTCCAGCTGTTGCCTGATGCTGTGTGTTTCCCTGGTACTTGGGTTAATTGGGCATGTGCACTTAAGTAGGTCATGCAGATTCCTTGAGTTCAGCAACTTCAGTGATCTATTTCTCTGGGACAGAGGATACTATGGATAGATGCAGCTGTCTGTTTTTAACATCTTCCCTGTATTTGTCACCTTGCTTTTGGTTTTTGTTTGGTGTTTTGGTTTTTTTTAGTCACAGATTGTAGCATTTCTTTTCCTTCTTTGCTATTGCTTTGTGTGGGGGCTTATAAACCTCTTCCTATTCAGTGGGTTCAGGGCTCACCATAGCTCCTGCTTTTGGCAGAGAGTCACAAGCCACTGGCCTGAAGCTCTGATGTGAACTTGCCCCTTTGATATCATCAGTGTAGATGCCTCTGAAGTAGTCATGGGACAGAGAAGTTACACAGCAGCCAAGCAAATGATGTGCGGGGAAGTGCAGGCAGAAATTCACCCGATCTTCCTGAGTCAAAACTGAGGTTGTGCTCTGGTACAAAACCAGAGGGGATTACAGCAGAGATAGCAGCAGAGAAGAGTTAAATGGTTGGAGAAGGTATCCCTTGAAAAAATTGCTTTGCACAGAACTGTAGGACTTTTCCTCACTGACCACATGCTCTGCTCTCCAGGTGTGTCTAATTTATATTTGACTCTAAAGCTGTACTTTTCTTTAGTTCATTTTCCAAGGGTTCATTTTCCACTGCAAAATACCAGTCTGTGAGGTATTGGTTACAACTGAGAGAGCCCGGGAAGGGATGCTGTGTAGATGAGATAAAAGGCAAGCTATGGTGACTCTTCTCTGAGTGGAATTGCATTCCACATTGTAAAAGCCCTGTTCTCCACGGTAACAGAACTTGGTTCATACCAATTCTTAAAATTGCGGGAGAGGCGGTAGCCACTTAATCTCTACCAGTGAAAGGGAGAAATAAAGGGATGCAATGCCTAGATCTCCCATGCCCTCCATAAAACCTCTTCTAGAAGGGCAGAATGGGGCAGAAAATGTGATTTTGCTGGTGGTCAGGATAACTGTCCGGTCTGTAGTTCTGCTACTTAAGTTTCATAGCAAGCTTTCATTTGAAGTAGAGCTGTCCTATTTCCTCTTCACAGTAAAATGTGAGCAAGGATGGAAGGCTGACATCCCGGTGAAGTAATGATTTAGTAAGGTAGCAAAGGGTGGAATTCTGAGGTCTGCAAGAAAGTGTCGATGATCTGATTGTTTATTTCTCAGCCACAGGTCAAAATGGAGGAAAGCTTCTCTGAGGGTTCCTTGACGTTTCCATCCTGACAGAGGCAAAAATTTAGATCTGGACTTGTACCTTATTACAGGTAAACTGATTTCAGACAGTAAGACCTGGTTGAAGTTGTCTTACATTAGATAAAGCTAACTTTATGGGACCCTCCTGCCTTGAGTGTTTCTTTGGGAGGAAATGCAGATATACCACGTTTAAAGCATGGTCCAGAATAACCTTGAAACAAATGCTGATATGGGCAATGTGCTGTGGATTACTTTGCAAGTAAGATGATACTATTCTCCACCTCCTCATCTGCTCAGGGACAGATCACGCCCGTGGACAGAAGAGCTGCCATATGATTACAGCCTGCTGGTGCCTGAAGTAGCCAAAGCAGTGCTTATCTGCAAGTACTTTCTCAGATCAAGTTGCATTTTAACTGCTTTGGGTGTCCTATTGTTGCCTGGTCCTGTAATAATAGTTCTTGATAGTGTCAAAAGTACTTTGGAGGTAATGAATAGGGAAGTGCCACCCTCCACTGCCCATGCTAACCATTCCTCAAAGACCAGGGTGTGGGATTGTTTAACTCAGTATGAAGGCTGACATTAGTGTGTGGTGTGACCAGTAGGTTTGGGGTGGTTTTACTTCACTTAATTCAGATGCTTAATAAGAAAAGTATTTTGGTTTTGTTTGTGAATTGGTTGTTCCTAGTAGACAGGCTGTTATTCCTGGCACAGGACCAGTCATTGCATAAGCAAGTATTGTGCAGCCTTCTGCTGCTCAGTGGAGACTATCGGAGTCTATGAAAAGTGGAGATTTTCCAGCATCATTAATTCAGGGGAGAATGTTGAAGCCCTGGCAAAGAAACAGATTGTATCCAGAAGATGTGTAGTTATGCTGGGAGAAATGAAAAGAATGGCAGGAAAACACTATTATTGTTCTTTTGTTTAGTGAACTGCTTGCAGCGAACATTTAATTTGTTCTTCATTTTCCCTTGCCTGGGGACTTAAAATCTGTTGTCTCGTTGGGGGTTTGCCCTATTTCCAGCTCAGTGCAGAGACGCTAGTACATCTGCTCCAGAGCAAACCACTGCTTGTTGTGAGGCAAAACTCCTCACATTTTGCCTCACAGTGCCTAAAATGTTAACAGGGAGCGGGACGGAGCACTCAGCAGGACTAGCAACAGCACTGGGCTGGTGATGCAAAGGGGAATGAGATGGTGTGTTTGTATGGAACTGTCCCTTTAGCTTGTTCACGCCTCCCTGCTCTGAAGTGCCCAACCGTTGCTTTCGCATGGTTTCCTTTACAAAATGTTTACAGGTTATAAAGTTATTGTTACTTCCCATTTCACAAAGGGAGATGGAGACCAAGCCACAGACAGGTTCAGACCAGGATCTGAAGACAGATTTGGGCCCACAACTCCTGCTGAAACAAATGAGCTAGGCACCTACGTACTTTTCAATACCTATCCTTAAGTGACCAGCCTAACAGTGTCCCTGGAGCTCTAGGACAAACTCTCCAGAGGCCCAGTGACTGCTCTAACTGCTGGATCATCCCAGAAGTGACGGTCTCTGAGCACTACCTCCCACATCAGTCACCTCTTGACCAGTAAGCCATTTTGTGATGGCTTATTGGAGTGGATTCTTAGGATATTCAGGCTGCTTTGCTCAAAGTCCCTCAGTGGCATCTGGAAAGTTCAGTGTTGTTGTTTCTGTTGCAGTTGTTCATACCCTCTTTTCTGATTTCTCTCATGCAACAAACATCAATCCTGCTTGTTAGGCAATCCCAGTAAAGCTTGCTGAATCTGTGCTACCTCAATTTTATTTTCATCCTCCTTCCTTAATTCTTCCCTTAATTTCATCCTTCAACACAAACTGATGTTCCCTTCTGGAGAATGAGAGAGTATTACCTGTAAGTTTATAACAGCTGCAGGTGCGATCCTGCTGTGGATTCCTGTGCTTCTGGCAAACATGTTTACTCACAATAGGTAAAAGTGAAAAATGTCTTTATGGAGAAGCACTTTAAAGGAAAGACATCAGACTCTCAGTTTGGAGAAAAGGTTACAGTCTCTGCCTCTGTTCTGAAGATTTACAGGTAAGTTGCTCGACAAGACAGTTTTACGTCTTTCCTTGCAAGGATATGGGGAAGATAAATTGCTGATCAAATTATGTTGGATACTGTGGTAAGAACACCTCAAAAATCCCTCCGTCCAGGTGCAACCAAAGATGATGAATAGAGGATTGGGCTTATTTATCATCCTCCTTTCAGGAGACTCAGTTCTGTTTTCGGGGTAGAAGCCTCTCCACCCCACTTGGCAGAAGAGAACAGAACTCTGCAACACAAATCTGTTGGCTTTGTAGTCCAGTTTTGGATGTGTTGACTGTAATTTACATCTGGAAATAACAAGAGATTTGTTATCTAAAAGTAGGAATTATCAAGGTTGTTGGTTGTTGCTTTTGGGCTTTTTGAGGAGAGGGGGTGTGTGGGTTTTTTGGCAAGTTGGCAGTATTTAGACCTCATTAGAAACACAAGTCAGGCCACAACTGTTATAAGCCTGCAGGCTCTTAGAGGTTTTGGAGTACTGCAGCTGATGGCCTTCAGCAGACACGCTGTGGAGCTGAGAATGTGATAACACATAGACCCATGTGGTGGCATTTTAGGTTGCTTATTGATATCTTTACAGTCTTCTAAAATCTCAAGTAGACCACAGGGTGAATAGAGAGGTTTCTTCCCCTGACCCAATATCTAGCTGAGAAACAGAACTGAAGTGCGGGGATTTTTACTCTTCTGTAACAAAAGGTGTTGCTGTCTGTTGCCTCACAATTGAATAAGCTCCTTTCTGCATAAGTCTCATGTGCCTCTGGAACAGCTCCAGGGCAAGCCTTTTGTTGCAAAGCTCAGTTGTGAGCCAACATTGTTGTTCTCTGAAGAACACTATATAGAAGTGTGCATCAGGGACATCTTCAGAACCAGATGAGAGTGCGTCATTCTGCCTGCAGTCATCTTCATCTCTTGCTTTTGAGGACAGTTTGGATACAGCAGTAGGGAGTGCTGTGGTTTGGGAAGAGAAAGAATGAATGCACATAGAGGAAATGGCTCTTCTGCCTTTTCTCTGGGTATTTATTAGGATGTGCTGTCTTTGTTTTGTCTTTTCACTACAACCTTTTTCCTAGTTAATGAGCCCAATCTGACATGGAAAAAGTGGATGAAGCTCTAGGGAACTCATTAGAGGTTTTTCATGTCAGAATTTGACTCCAAATGCATGAAGTCTAATCCCAAACCCAGCCTGAGATTAATACTATGGGACGTGCTGAAGCCCCTGGGTAGAGACTGTTTGGAGAGTCCAAGAAGCAGCCCTCACTTTACCTCTGCGGCCCCATTTGAACCTTGCTTTTAGTGTGTGTTTCAGCCGTCTCTTTTTGGAACACGATCCTATTCTTTGGCTGAAACTAATGCTATGGGACCCACCAATCCCCCAGTCTAAGGGTTACACTGGGGATAATTCTAGTAGCAGCCTTAGATTTACTTTAGCACCCTGATCCCCAAACCTGCTTTACATCTTGGCTGTCTCTGAACCCCAACCCCAGCGATGGCTCCAGTCGTTTTACCTGGTGGGGGTCTCCCTGGACAGGCACAGGGCACCCAGTCACTGTCTCCTTCCTCCTCAACAGGTCAGGGAGAGAAAATGTTTGTGAGTCAAGATAAAGACAGGGAGATCACTTACCAATCACTGCCACGGACAAACCAGACTTGACTTGGGCAGAATTTATTGCCAGTTCAATTAGGTTTAGATAGTGAGAAACAAAGACAAATTAAAGCAATACCTTCCCCCCCACACCCCTTCTTCCCAGGCTGGGTTTCACTTCTTCATCCCCGACTCCTCTACCTCCCCTCCTCAGCGGCACAGGGGGAGGGGGAATGGGGGTTGGGTTTGTGGTAACGGGCTGTAACAGATTGTCTCTGCCGCTCCTTCCTCCTCACACCATCCCTTCTCCTTGCACCGTTCCCCTGCTCCAGCCTGGGGCCTTCCATCAGGGCTGTCCCCCTGCTCTGCCGTGGTCACCCCACAGGCTGCAAGGGACTCTGGTGCCTGGAGCACCTCGCCATCCTCTTCCTCGGCATTGCAGGGCTATTTCTTACACTTTTTTCCTCACACTTTATTTCTTCACCCCCTCATTGCCGTGTGGCGGTTTGCCCTTTCTTAAATACGCTTTTCTAGAGGTGCTATCAGCCTCAAAGCCAGGCTTATCTGTGCCCGGCCGTGGGGCCGTTGCGGAACCGGCAGTAACCGGCTGTGCCCAGCAGGGGCTGCCTGGCCCTCTCCTCACAGAGCCCCGGGGCACCGCCTGGATCTTCCACAGGAGGATGTGCTGGTGGAGACACCCTGCTGTCCCTGCCGGCAGGAGACAAGTGACAGGCTCCAGAGCACCTCTTCCAGGATGGCAAAACGTCTTCTCCCCTATGGGGCAGCTGAGGTTAGTGGGTAGGGAGCACCTTTTCCCGGCTTGGCCTAATTTCTGCCGGCAGGAACAGCGGTAGGAGGCAGGTGTTGCCTGCCTTCCTCCTGCTTTAAAGAGGGCCCTTCTGCGTGTTTACCACATTATGGTCTTCCAGAAGGCCAGTGAGTGTCACTGATTTAGAGGCAACTTGGCAAGCTAATAATACTGCTAGAGGACAGAAACAGCACAGCAGTGCAAAAACTGAGGGGATGCTGCCGCCATTTCTGCTCCCGACCTTTCAGTTCAGGAGGTGACAAAATGGCCGATCGCTCCTGTTGTCCTCGTGCTGTTAGCAATGGGCAGGCAGGAGGCTCGGGGGCCAGAGGCTGGCACAGGCCCAGGGCAGTCCTCTCTAAATTACTCATATTCATATTTATACTGGAGCTGAGGGACGGGACCCAGGCGAGGGGACTTTAGAGCTGGAGACTCTGGGCTGTTGCCTCTGAGTATCTGTTTGCATGTCAAAGCTGTTCCTTTGGTGTCCTCCATTTTGCTCTCTTTCAATCGCACTTTCTGACAAACTAAAACCCAAAAAAACTATTGGTAAAATGAGCGGTTTGGTTCTGACTTATTTGGTTATTCAGTCGCCGTGGAGTTTAGACAAAGGTGCACACATCAAACTGTTGGCTGTACAAACCAAAAAGGTTTCAGGGGATCAAGAACAAAGCTCCGCTCAGAAGTCTGACATGGAGACCCAAAGGCTGCTGCTGCTAGTCTGCAGAAGCGCCTTTTCCCAGATTTCTGTGCCATCTTTGAGACGTGTGTGTGTAACATAACACCCCACGTGTTTCAGGGGCGTTACACAGGTTGAGTAAGGCCCATGTAGTTGTTCGATAGCTTTCTAAATACTTCCCATCATTGTATCTAACCTAGGACACATTGCCTCAAAAACAGATTGGGAGGAATAACTCTCCCAGAAGCGGAGGAACTGGCTGATCAGCAAGCAGCAACGTATCTATCCCCCGCCCTTGTGTCACACCTGCATCAGGCTGAATAAACCTGATGCTGTAGAAAGAAACGTCGGGTTTTTTGTGGTTCGCTTGCTTTTGAGACCAGTTTGGATGCAGCAGGGGGAGTGCTGGGCTTTGGAACAGGGAGGAAATGCATGTGGAAGAAAACTGACTTTCCCCTTCACTCTTCTCCCTGGGAAGAGCTAGTGTGTGGTTATTGTGTTTTGTGGGTTTTGAATCAGCATCACTGAACTGGAATACTATCAAGTCAGAGAGGAACAGAAGAGATTCATAATCGAGTACTTAGTGTCTCAAAGTAGATCAAGATGCGGTCATGGCTTCCTAGAGTGCTGGCCTCAGCTAAGAGTGTTCCGGTCTATTTTGTTTTGTGAACTACCTCTTGGCAGCCTTGAACCGGCTATTGCATCTATTTTGAGAGCACTTGTTTAATACCAGTAAACTGCAAAACAGATTCTCTTGTCCATTGATAATCATTCCTAACCGCTCAGAGCTGGGGTCGCTGGGCTTTCTGCCAGCTGCCTGTGAAGGCTGTTGTACCTGCTGTGCTGTCAAGATAGTGTATGATAGGAGTTTGTACTGAGACACACCATGGCCTTTTCCAAGCTGTGAAACAAATGTGATCTGGCAGTGGACAGAGTGATCTCTAAAGGCAAATGTTTAATCCTCTCTTGTTTGCTTTTTTAAGATGAAACAATTTATATTTTGGCATCTCTGTCAGCAGCTGTCCACTAAGGAGCCTGTCAGCCTGCCCCAAACAGTGCAAACTCCTTTATCTTCCAAATGCTTGTGATGAGGAAGGAGCTGTAAGTTGAAAAAAGAGGCTTAGAGGCGCAGAAGAGAGGGACCTTGACAGGTTTTGAAGTGTGCAAAGTAAAAATAGATCAGACAAGCCTGTGTTTCCAGCTGCTTTTTGCATCCTTACCTCAACAAAATGATTACCAGTTATTTAGACAGTCACAAGAATGAGGGAGGCTTGTGGTGGCCTTTGTGCTAGGCACATTGCTGCCTGGGGCTTGCTAAGATGGTTACCCTGGGTTTTGTGGTCAGAGGCTGAGGTAAAATAGAGGATGGAGGAGTGAGGAAGGTGGTGTTCAGTTAGGTAGGGATGGAACAAGTGCATTTCTGTTTGAGTAACTGACAAGGTCTGGCCTGTTCCTTCTTCCCACTGCTATCTGGCACCAATGGCTTCATTATCTGGGGTGCTGCTCAGCATCCCCACACGTGTGCACCACCCTGTGGCTAGGCTTTGTGGGCTGGACCTGCTGGAGCTCTCAGCTGCCCACCTGTCCTTACACAGAGCCCCAGCTGATAGTGCTCACCACCATTTTCAAGCGAAGTGCTGCAGGTGGCCCTGGGAGCATGCTGTGGGTGTGCTGTGGCAGGTAGGAAACTGCCTTCTGTGAGGGGTTCTAGGTAGGAAGCTGCTGCTGGCACAGGTTGGTGGAGATTTTTCACTGTCTGATGACTTGCCACTACATGATTATAGATCTGATAAGGGACCAAGCAACCCCAGGAGGAGAGTTTTCAAGGGGGTATTTTATAAAGCCTGGGAAAAATGAGATGCTGGGGAGCTGTGGCATGGCCGATGGCACCTGATGACCTCTCCTTCCAGCAGACTACTTTTGAAAGGTGTACTTAAACGTCTCACTTTGAGATCTATTGTGAGACTGATCACCTGGTGGGAGGTTAAGAGTGGGGAAGGGGCTGTGATATTACCCTGTGCAGCTGCAGCTTCCTCTCTGCTACATGACATAGGTCCCATCCCAAGCTGGCCATCTGTACCCTGCACGGAGAGGAAGGGAGGGAGGGAGGCTGGGAAATTGCAAATGATGGAGATAGCCGGCTGTATAGGTCTTGATACTGAGATGTGTGTGCTACTTTAAGTAGCTGAGGTTACAGCCCTGCACCAGCCAGTACGGTACTGAGGAGAGTATTCAGTATGACAGGGATCCATCTCTCCTGCTGTGTTATCTAGCAGGTGATGGAGGCTCACTGCAGGGCAAGAATCCCTGATTTAGGAGCATAACAAAGCTGGTCCCTCTGGGTATCAGTGAGGAGACCTGAATTAGCAGATCATCCCTTTAATCCCCTTTTGAGAGCCCTGAGCTTTCTCATTCAGTGCAAGGAAAGGCTTATTTGGGTTGTGTTATCCTCTCTGATTTGTGAACTCAGCTTTTATGAAAAGAGCTTCCTCTGGATTTGGGGCTGCCAGGCGATCTCTGCAGGGGGGCACTAGGACACTTCAGAGCTCTGGAGCTGGAAGCACACCACTGTATTCCCATAGTGTGTCAGTGCAGTCAGGAGCTGTCAGGGATCAGCTGGGTGTCCTGTGATAGTTTCTCCACAGCTAAGTTGCAGCCCAGCAGAGTTCATCCAAGAAGCAGTGGCAGTTCCCTAGGCCAGGACCTCATAATTTGCATTTACATGTTTTTATTCACAACCAGTTCTCCATGGGGAGGTTTCTATAGCAAAGCAACTTAGTGCATATGGGGGAATAAACACGGATCCCACAGCTGCTCAGCTCAACCAGTCTGCTTCAAGCCATGCTTTATCTCCAGCTCCTGGAGCTGCCAACTGGCGGCCAGGCATTGCCAATGATTAGCCCAGAATTCCCTTGCAATGGGCTGAACGTCTCATCTCCATCCTGCCGATTAGCGCAGCTCAAACTAAAACCACAACTTCCAGCAGGGCTGGAAACAGGCTGTACAGATCCTCCTTGGGGCTGGGCCAGGGACTCTGTGGGGAAGAGCTCCATCAGTGGTGGGCTGAATGCTGGGGGTCTTGCCTCATTTCAGGAGCATGCCACTGTTATGGAAAAGCTGTGAAGATGCCTTGATGCAGAGCTTTACAGAGACAGTGCTCAGAGCCAAAGACAGAATGCTCGGGACTCCTTCTCCCTCTTTCTAGATGTGGCACTGACTCACCAGCCAGCTCCAAGCCTTCATTTAAATGCTTCATGCCCGAGTTTCTTCTTGGCACAAAGTGCTGCTCTGCTTAGACTGTAAGAGTTTAAGCAGATCTTGCTGACATTTGAAATGCTTTTCATTTTTGCTGAAAGGTATTTTGGAAGGGAAAGAAGAAAAAGTAAAAATTAATACCATCTCTTCCACAGTAGGGGAGGAAATAGATACCACACTGAGAAGGGAAAAGTGAGTTGTGAGAAGAGACAGGCAGTGACCTCTGGAACCAGCACAGCCCTTCCCCCAGTAATGGTTACAGTCGCTCGAGCAGCTCTGTTTTGCCTTTTTCAATACAGTCTTGTGTTCCCCACACACAGTTTTTGCCACAGAAATAACACCACTTCTCCTGATTCAGTAGAAGGGCCAAACAGTGAGTTTGGGTGACAAGTGTGCAGGGGAGCACAAGTTCCTTCCCACCTTGGGTTGTGCTGGGGCCTGGCTACATTTGCATGCCCTGTTCCCTATCCTCCTGGCCAAACTTCATATTCTGGCTCTCTCAGGGCCTTTTGTCTTCCACATCTGGGATGGGGCAGCTAACACCTGGCCCTAGCTACGTTTGCTTTACCTTGCTTTATCTTCTGCTCTTTTTGATCAGCAGGACAGAGGCTTTACAACACTTCTGCTTGCAAGTTAACAATATAAAGATTATGAGGTTCTGCTCCAGTGACTGGAGCGCGAACAGAACTGCGTCCAGCATTTGCAGTGTCAGGTTGTAATACGCAGCACAGTGTCTCTAAACCCAGCTTTCTTCCTCAGGAGACTGGCTTTTGGCAGTTTATCAGAGACACCGATACCTTTCAGTGCCCTCACACTCTTGCTCAAAAGAGGATAAATCACTTGATAATATCACCAGTTTGCTTCTTGCAATGACTTGTAAAATCAGCAAGGAGCATGAAAGGTGCGTCTATTTCATGTGGGTTTGTGTAGCTTAGCATATGAGAGTTGCTTATGTATGTTGAGACTCCCAGAGAGAATCAGCAAAGGAAGGCAAAGTTACCATTGTTAATTTAGGAGGGCCAGGATTCATATGGGGGGGTTTATATGTTTGATTCCTTTAAATTTTAACTCTTTCAAAAACCTGTCTGCTCTCTGAATTCCTGTGGGGACAGGTAAGTGAGAGGACTTACCAGCTAAAGTCTGGTCAGTTTATTTGCATCAGCACCTTGCAATATGAAGGGTGGCAGCCTACCACAAATGAACACCCACATTTCACTTTCCTTTGAGGAATGAGGAGGAGAGAGCAGAGGTGAGAGCGGAGGAACCGCTCTCACCAATGGGAATGGTACCTGCTGATCCCCTCCCACACTACTCAGGCACTGCAAGAGAACTCCTGGTCCATATTCTTGCAGTGGCTGGGCTGCTGGTTCAATTTGTGAACAACCCAGGTACTCAGACTCCGTAACGCTTCACGCCCATGTCCAAGAGAACTGTTTATTATGTTTACATAGAACATGAGCATGGAAAACACTAGAAATATTGCATCAGTGGTTTGGTTTTTGGACAGCATTGGAAATGGTGATGCAGCTGCTCATGTCGTGTCTGTATTACGAGGTATGCAATAGGCCATGAGGAGCCAAAGATTTGCGCTTTAGTTTGGGAAGTGTCCACCTCTGGCACGTTCACCGCTTGCTCCTCTAGTGCCACAGTTATGCGCTTAGCGGTCTTTTTTTCCTCAATTTCACTTGGAACTTGTAATTTTAGTACAAAAGCACAGTTTTTTGAAACCACTCCTGCTAATCCACAAGACTGTTTCCCCTCCCTCTCCTCCCTGCCCCCTCCCATCCCAACCCAACTCATCCCATCCCCCATGCTCCCACCAACACATACCTCCTTCCCCTCCCTCTCACCCCGGTCACACAGCAAATATCCTGATGCTGCAGTTCCAAGCCATGTGTCCGCCCCAGCCTATGCAATCCAATGGTCTCTGACCAAGTCCCTTTGTTCAGATGTTAATACAAAACACACAATAGGAAAAAAACAAAACAAAAGGAGCCAGACACAAGAGGGAGACACACTGCCTGGCTCCACAACAGCTAGGCTCTTGGGGTACCTCCTTTCACACTCAAGGCTGCAGGTCCCAAGGTTTCCAAGGTGCATAGGAAAAGGAAGAAAGGAAGTAAACTACAAGCCTGTTTCTGTTTTAGGTTCCCCCCCATCCCTTTCCCTCAACCCAATGGCTGCTGGAGGATATTCTTGACTCCGACAGGTCTTTTCCCGTCTTCCAGTGAGACCCTGCCTGGGGACCAGGTTCACTGTAAGTCACTGGTTCCTCTCTGGAACGTGGGCGATGGGTTTGGCAGTGAGGGGAGGGAGCGGAGCATGTTGTGGGGGGACAACAGGCTTTTGTCTCACAGCAAGTCGGGGGGAAGATGTCAGGGAAGGTGAGAGAAAAGAGCCAAAGGAAGCTGGTAAAGCTGGCCCTCTGCTTGATGTTTGTACTCAAGACTTCTCCTTGGGGCAGCTTCAGGGTGCCAGTGCCAGCCTGTTGTCCAGTCACCTCTCGCAGCCCTGCTGAGAGAAAGCACGTGGCGGGGTGCTTCCTGCTGCTTCGTTCTCTGGCTGGCTGCCCTCATGCCCGCTGGAGATCTCTGAGTCGCAGTCGAGCGCTTCATAGATGGTAGGCAGCGTGGTCTGCTGGCTGAGGCGCTTGCGCAGGCCCACGAGCAATGGCTGCGGCATGGAGGAGACATCCACGTTGTTGCCGAGGTCAACCCAGGCCAGGCAAGGGAACTTGTTCATGTCCTTCATGGTGTCAGTCAGCTCCTTCATTGTCGCCCGCGTCAGTCGGTTGCCATTGAGGGAAAGGTGAGTGAGCTTGGGTAGTGCCCAGAGGAAGGGCAGCAGCAGGCGCACCATGTCATCATTCAGCTCAGTGAAGCTCAGGTCCACAGAGGTGAGGCGGTCCCCGTTGTTCTGCAGGTAGTAGGCCATGCGGTGGACATCCCGCATGGTCAGGGGGATCCCTGACAAATCCATGGAGTCCTGGCTCACCTTCTTCTGCAGGCTGGTCTTCAGGCTAAGGATGGAAAGGGGTAGAGAGAGAGATCATTACAGGGACTGCTTTTATTCATCTCTCATCCAAGTGACAGATTACTTGGGACAGGGGAGAACTCATAAAGAACATGGGCTAGAATGTTAAGCAAAGGGTTAATGGAGCAGCCAAAGAAAACAGTGTTACAAGGCTGAGAAATGGATATTTTATCAGGAAAACAATCTATTGGCAAACTGCACTCCAGGAGTAGATTTACTGCATGTCCCTTTAAAAGCCTTCCCAAGCAGCACTTAGTCAGTAAGCAGTACCAGTGGCTGCCTATTTGGGTCTCTGTGGTCAGCAGATCATCTGGGATCTGCTGCAGCTGTGAGGAGGCGGGGAGGGTATAAAGGTGCTAAAAGAAATCTAGAGAAGTGGTTTCAGCCATTTTTTCTGCTGTCTGCCTGGCAAGTGGAGTGAGGAGGAGGTAGGCAAGCTGTACAGCAGGCAAAGCTGTGCTATGGGGCTGTTGGGTATGCAAAGGGAGTGGGATGTGGAGTTCTATGATGGACTGTGGGTTTGTGAGAGTTCTGCAGGAAGTGGGAGCTGTGGGTCTATAGGAGCTGGTGGGGATACGTTGCAAGATTGAGTAGATAACGTGTGTTAGTGTAACATATGAAAACCTAATCCCTTAGTGTAAATGATATTAGTCTTGCTGTCCTTTTAGGTGTATGTAGCTTTAAGGATATGGGAGCCCTAAGTAGGACCCCCAGTAGTGTCATTTGTCATGTGCTCAGTGGGTCTGTAAGTGCCTTGTTGAGCTTGGGAGGAGCAGGGTGGGTTAAGAATTAACCACCAATTTGAAGGTCCCCACTCTTCCTATCTGGCTCTCTGTAGTGTCCTGCACACCTGTGGCACACCCAGTCCCTGAGAGCAATGGGTACATGGGGACATGCAATTTCCTTGGAGGAGGCTGCAGCACCGCAGGAGCTTCCATGGCAGGTGAGAATGTTCCTGTGAGCCTTAGTCTTGCCAGGCCCTTCTGCAGTTGTGGAGAGGATGTGACGGTGCCTCTATAGCTTTGCTTCTATAGCAAAATTTGGTTATTAATAATTTCTATGAGCATGTGGTAATAAAAGTGAATAAATGTGCAACACTGCAGGCAACAGCCCTTCATGGACACATTCAACACTGACACACCTGTGGCTTTGCTTCCTTGTAAGAGCGGGAGGTGGAAAGACCTCTTGGCCTGCCTTGTCAATTCGCAAGCCCACAAATTCCTGCCCTGGGTTTAGCAGCGCTTTGTTCAGGCTACTTCTGCACGTCCTTGTGCTTCCCGTGGGAATTTATTGTGCAAGGTTGAGGTGGTATCTGCAAGCATGCATTTGAGCTAACGAGTTCTTATAGTAGAGGGGTAATAACAGTATGGAATAACCTGCAGTCAGACCTAAGGTTATAAAATAGCCTTATGTATTACTTACTAAATATTTACACTTTACGTAACCCGAACTACTCCTCAGTGGATCACAGGAGGGGCAAGGGGAGCAGCACTTGTCTGTATGTCAAACAGCAGAGACTGATGTACTAGTGAATTACAATTGGTCTGAAAGCACACAAGTGAGTTCTCCAAAGGGTCTTGACTTGAACATGGTACTCAATACCTCTACAATATCAGGGGCCCAGAGACAGGATTGTTAATAAGAATTAATCAGCCACATTGCTTGTAGCAGTGGTGCAGTTCTCTTAGCTGCTGCAATAGAGTATGAGTTGTGAGCTGTGCATGTCTGGGTGGCACTGGGCTAGCCTTCCTTTTCCTGCTAATCCAAGGGATGCTTGATACCAGCTGAGTTGCATAGTTTGTCACCAACCACTGGCTGTGACTTAGCACAATACCATAAAAAGGGTTTGACTTCTATAAAATCTACGAGGGACTGGCCTGAAACCTGGAAGTCTCAGGTCTCCCCTGGCACAACGTTATCCCTCAGCTGTGCTAGATGTTTATCTGGGTGTCTGAAACAGATTACTACTTGTTCCAGCAAAACAAAGCATCAAATGCGTAGTGGAAGCGTGCATTTATATTGGTTGGATTAAGCAGGGAGAAATGAATCTCGAGTGTAAACCTGACTGCATAGAGGAAATAGTCCCCTAAATCCAGTAGGGCTGGTACAAGAGATGAGAGGGAAGCCTTCTCTGGCCTGTGTTGGTTTAGAGTAAGATTTTGTTGGGGATGCGAGGGGATCCTGGATAAACAAGCATAGAAGCAAGCCTGTAATTACTTCCGTGCCTGTTTTGTGCAAATGCAGCCTATGGCTCCTGAAATTTTATTCTCCAGTGCTGTCAACCCATGGCAGGTCCTGGGGGGAGCAGAAAGGAGACAAACATAGGGACACCCTTCCCTGTGGCCCCAAGCCTTATCTGAGACTGTGCAAAGCCTATTCTGACCTTCCTATTGTAAAGCTACAAGAAACAAACATTAGAGCTTCTAGTTTGGGATAGGAACCAAGCTGGAGTGGGGACCACTGGAGGGCATGTCTGAGCCAGCATCATTCCCTCTGTGGGGCCTCAGCATTCAGGTGCTGTTTTTCCTGCTGTGTCTGCAACAGCAGCTTTCTTAATAGTGGGCAAATTTGAATGGCTCTTGGGGTCCCCTTTTGAGTGACTTGGCTCTGAGTGCAGACAGTGATAAGTGAGGGAAAAATGTCAGAAGGACAAATGCAATGTGCTTGTCTGTCTCTGCCTGTTAAGCTTCCCCTCCTGTTGACTGCTATGCAGGGGCTGCAGTAATAAGTCATGGATTGTGCTCTGACCAGAGCAAGTACCTTCTGCTGCTCTCCCCAGCAACAAGCCAATACCCTAAGGAGGCCTTAATCAAGCAGACAAATTATCTTCCTGTAATTGATTCTCCAGACTGGACTGCTCCTGGCTGAATGTGCTTAAACCCTCCTGCCTCCTGTCCTGTGCCAGGGCCCTCCCTCCTTTGCTGGCTTGTTTTTCTTTCCTTTCCTGTGTTTTTTGCTGCTTCCTTTTGCCCTCATTGCTGTACCTGCCAGGATGACTCTGGGCCTCCTGTCTCGGCACTGTGAGCTCCTCCTGTGTTTAAGTTGTTCTCTTGCCTGTAAAAATGCCTCTTGTAGGGATGTGTCTGTAGAAGCCTTGCCCTGGTGGACATAGCCCCTAATGCTGCAGCCAGGCCCTCAGCTCTCTGGTAAGTGCTGAAGCATGAGATCTGATGCCCCTCGTGTGCTTTAAACCCTGGCAGCTCTCCTCCTCGCCTCCTGTGTATTCCTGGGCAGCTAAATACCATCTCTGGGGCAGGGCACAGAATAGTTGACCACTCGTTCTCCTCTGTTGCTTTAGAGGTAATTATATCTGCTATCAGAAAAGGGACAGGGAGATGTGGGTAGATGCTTTGCTCTGGATTATGTGACACTTAGGTTGGGGTTTTTTTGAGCTTTGCTAAGCTCTATTTCTCTTGAGGCGGGGGAGAGGAGGGAAGGGAGCATGAGACACAGGACCCCAGGCTCTCAGACTATTCTGCAGCAGCTGAGAAAATGCCAGGTTTATTTCCAGGGAAATGGGTCATCTATTATCCCCTAATTTCTGCGAGTAAAATAGGCTTAAAGATCGCTTCAGCTGCAGAAGTTTTTTTTCCTCTGTGTGAGACAAAACAGCTACTTAGCGACATGGCTCTTGATGCCCATGGGACTTGTGGGCAGAGGACTGCAAAGCACTGGAGACCGGATTAACCTAATGCTACCACAACTGGTGCTGTGTGCAGATTTATAATTGTGGGGATTTGCATCTAACGAGGATCTGGACCCTGGATGCAGGGAAGCAGACTGTGTTTGTATTATCTGCAGCAAGCTTAGAGAAGAAACAAACCCCCACTCCCTCAGATGATGGAGAAATGGCTGCAAGTGAGAAATCCCATGAAACTTTCAGTAAGAAGCAAGGGCAATCGGCAGCCTGTGCCCTGCTGCCCCCCTGGAGCTAGGCGCAGCATCCAGTGAGGAAAGGTGCCTGCCCGTCCTCCTGCTTATAAGATGTCGGCGCCCTGCTTGCAACCCTTGTCCAGCCCTCCTGACGGACAGGAACTCTTCTAGCTACATCTCCTTGTTTCTCTCATGTGAAACAAGTTTTCCTTTGCGTCATTCCCAGCTCCCTCCTTGGGCTCTGGCCTTTCTCCCAGTGACACGCAGGCAGCCTTCCTTCCACCCTCACTGCCAATCATCCCTTCCCTAGGTGCCAACTCTACCCTTCAGCAGGCATTAGCCAGCAGTCCCCAGACTGCACCATGAGCCTGGCCATGTGAGATCCACCCAGGATCAGTCCAGAAAGCACAGGGGTCTGAGGGACCTGCAGGTGTCAGAAGAAAGCTCTCTGTCTCTCAGAATTTTGGGCTAGGAAAGGGATGAAACCATCTTGTGCCTCCCTTAGCTTTTTCCTAGGATGAAGATCTTCCTCTCCCCACATCAGGCTCAGTCACTGTTCCCACCTCCTGGGAACTCACCTAACGTAAGCAAATTCAGAGCTGTCTTGAGATGAAACAATTAGGGGACCTGAAATTAATTGCTAGTTGTTTGTCTCCAGGACCTGTCCCAAGGGACCCTTAGGCCTTCTTTCAGGTGCTTGAGTCCATGAAGCTGAGGGCTCGGCACATTTATTTTTTTATTATTAGCACTGAATCCCTTCAATTTCTTGGTCATCAGCTAAATTCCTTGGTGTCTGCAGGGAAGAGGTGTTCTGACTGTTGCTGTGGTGGGACTTGCAGCACCCACAGCAGTGCTTGGCCTCTTGTTAGCTTTGTGGGGTTTGGAGGAGCTTGTTCAGCCCAAGAATGTTCAGGTTCCTGGAATCCCAGCCTCACTTCCTTGTCTTGCATGGCATGGAGAGGGGCTGGGAAGAGACGGTAAGAATCAGATAGGATTTCAGTGATGAGGGATGCCCACTACTCCTTGCCTGTCTCTCTAGGCAATTACAGCTTTCCCCTGCCCACCCTCTTATTTTTACATTTAATTTGCCTCCAAATATAAATGTTTCCTGATGCCAGAGACTCCCATCACTGTGCATTCCTTTCTTCATTAACAGGCACTGCCAGTAGTGGTTAATTAGCCATGAGTTGAGTATCTCTTGGCTGCTCTTCCTTGGATAGAACCTAGTGACAGGCGTGTCTGGATGGCTTCTCTGCTTTGAGCAGTGGTTTAGGGGATGGACTCTGTGCTTTTTAATCACCTACTTAGCATAATCTGGTTGCTTTGTTTCCCTGTGGCACAGGGTGCTGCTGTGCAGGGCTGGCTTTAGCTGCCTCTAGTGAGACACGAAAAAGGAAAGAGAAGCCTCAAAAGCACTGACCTAGGCTAACCCAGCCCAAGCTGTTCGAAGGCTGGGCCCAAAACCTCTGTGAAGGTGGAGGCAGTGTACAAACAGGCCACTTCCATGAGAATTCCCTTAGTCACATCTCCATCCACATACCCAAGCTCTTTTCATCAACTGTGAGGAGATCCCTCACTGTGGTGAGAAGGAAGTGCAAAGAAAGCCTTTCTCCCACCATCCTCCCTCTGCAACTGGGACATGGGTATCTGTAGGTGTTGATGCAGCTGAGTGCCTTTCTTCCTCCTGGCTCTGCTGTCATCTTCACTGTGTCCTTGCAGGTGTGCTCAAGAGAGTTGTGAACCCTTGGCCTTCCTCCTGCTGCCAAGTGATCCATCTGAGACCTCTGGCTGTTTCTCCTCATTATTTAGGTCTTTCATAGCAAAGCAGGGAACAATGCTACCTCCTCATTGTAAATATCTTATCAGCCTATGTCATAAAATCGGAATAGTTTGGGTTGGAAGGGACCTTTAAAGGTTGTCTATTCCAATCCCCCTGCAATGAGCAGGGATGTCCTTGCCAGACCTTCAACTGTATAAGAGTCATGAAGGCACAAAGTCTCTGCTGATTCCTTTTAATCTGCCACTCAGCCTCTGTTATTTCTCTCATTGACTGTTTCTCTGTCAAAGTGTCCTGCTTCTCCTGCTAGTCTTTGACTGTTTCTTCTGATCTGTGACAGGGCAGTATCAAGCTGCTGGATGACCTTTTCTGCCTTCTCCAACAGCCTTTCCAGATGTACCTGTCTCTCGAAGCTGTTAGGAACCCCGATCATGAGTAGTGTTTGGGGCTCTCTGCACTGTAAGATGAGGAGACAGTTCCTGCCTCTGCAGCTTACTTACCAGCCTATGTCTGTCCAGCTGACATGTCTGTGAGCAGCAGCTTTTTTAAAATGTTGTGTGGGGCAGTTCTTGTACTCCCATATGACTGTTACCATGTGGCTTTAGTTAACTGACTGATATTCTCCAACTTGGCTTCAGGAATGATGATGTTTATTTACCCTGTTGCATAAGGGTGACATGAAGCTGTAGTTAATATTCACCTCATGCCGTGTGAAGGCTAGGATCTAATCTGCCAGAGCTGTCATCTGCAGCCCTGAGTGATGTTTTCAAGGGGAAAAAAAAGAAATATCCAAAGCCCTTTAGAGCTGTTTCCTTGCAGTCTTCTAGACAAATGCTTTCATTGCATTTTAAAAATGCATCTAATGCCGCAATGTCTGAGCAATGCACATCAAGAACTGAGAAACGGAGCAATAAGCTCTGAAGGAATACTCTGTTCTCCACCCAGTTTTGGATTAGCCAAGATGAAATTCATTCAGGTGAGCAAAGTAAAACTGTGGTGAGACTTGTGAAAAGGAAAGCCCAGATGCATGCAGTTTGGGAATTAGTAACTCCATACACACAACTGCCTTTGCTCTTCCAGAACCAGTCACTGTGTGAAAAATCTGGACTTTTTTTTTTTTTTCTGTGCCAGGAACCCCCTGACTGTGGAGATCATTCTGTGTTTACTGCCTGCATGGATTTTGTGGATTCAGGTTTGGTCCTTTGCACTCACGAAATGAAGTAGTTAACACTGAAGGAGGCAGCTCTGGGGATGATGCAAGTAGAACATATGTAAGGTTCCCTGACATGGCTTTGCTAGGAGAGCTCAGTTGTAATCCACAGCTGCTCGATTGCAGTATAAGGCTGTGATTCAGCTCTCCAAAGACTGTCTTCACCTGATGCCCTTCTCCCTCCAGAGAGCAGTCCAGTGTGTCTTGCCCTCAGAAAGTAATACACCCTCTGGGTCCAGCTCTGTTCTGGAGGCAGATGGTGGCACTTGCACTAGCACATGCAATTTTCCTTAATTCAGGCTTGCAGGAGGCCTCAAGATTTCTGAAAACAAGAACTAATAATATCCAAAAATTCTGCACCTGTCAAAATTCCACAGAAGCGGTGTTGATAACCTAAAAAGCCTATGTCTGTGTAGAGGAGCATTTCTTAATCTGTTACTCTTTGCATTATAAATGTCAATTTGATGAGAAAGTGAAGCTGGAGTTATAAAACACTCTAGGATGTATTCTGATCAAGTGTGAATGACCTATACAACTATAAAATGGTGCTGAAACTGAATTCCCATTAAGATATAAGGAACTGAAAATTGTGCAGTAAAGTCATGCAGGTCCCTGCTGTGGAAATCTTATTCTCCAGCTTTTGAGTTTCTACTTTGAAAACCCCTAGAGCTGTTGGCTGGAAGCTGAAGACCTGAGACAGGATTTTGCAGGGAAGGAGAACTGAACCCCTTCCTACAGTGTGGCAAACTTGTCTCTTTGTGTGACTGCACTGCTGGGACGCTGCTAACCTTTCAATAACCTTTTTCAACCCTGCAATAAGCTTTCTCCTTCCACGTTTCTGTTCTGGCCTGTGTATCAAAACAGGGGTGCTTGAAGAAATGTATTTTATCTTTTGTACTTTATCAGTTCATGGGTGGCCTAGGTTTTCACTTGCTGGATGTTTTGGGTCCCTACTGAGAGTAGATGGAGATGTAACTACAATTAGTTTGTTTCTGACCTGCTGGTTTGCTAGTTTGCAGTGGGGAGGAACACCTGATGCACAATCCAGCTCCATCATTGCAGGTCCTTTCTGTCTCCCATACTGCATCTCCATAACAGCCCAAATGTAATTAAAACCTGGCAGATGCTCTAAGCTCTCTGTATGGCTGGGCTTGTTAATTATCTCCTGGAGTCATCTGACATGCTGCCAGAAAGCGGAAATCGCATTTCAGAAGAGAACAAGGGGGTCCTGCATCAGCTCTGTGAAAGCCAGAAGCCAAAACCCAGGAGACCATAAAAGCGAGAGGAAAATTCAGTTCCTGAATGTGGTCTCCACACACTGATTCCTCCCTGCTGTCCCAAATCCCCACTAGACTTTAGAAATGCCTTCGAAGTGTTGCTGCTACACTCACGCTTTTTACAGGACCTGGATGGCAGGAAGGGTACAAGCCAAGGGCACAGGTTCAGAAACCAAGATTATAGTAAAATACTCCCACTCCCCACAGAGGGAAGTGGTGAAAACAGCCTCGCTGGACAAAATTAGGCCCTGGTGTCTCCAAATGAAGCAGCTATTTCTTTTCTTCCTGCTACTGGCAACATCCATTTTCTTGCAGTGGCCTTGAATGCCAACTCTGCAGGCGCCTTTTGCCGCAAACTGCAAACTGGTTCCTCTCCAGTTTTAAAAAAGGAAGCCCTGCTGTTGAATATTTAATCAAAATTGTTTTGTGCCTTATGTAACACCTTGAATCTGGGCCTGGCTGCCAGGCAGCACCACACATTTTTAGACCTATATTTCCCTCTATTGCATATTGCCTTGTTGCCCTCTCCCTGCTTGGGCTCACAGATGCTCTGTGCCTGGCTAATACTTAGGCCTGACTTCTCTGTGTGGGATTTGGGCTTATGGAGCCCAGAGCATTTCCTCTGGCCACAGACAATGCTCTCTGTGTTTTTAGTAACTGATGAGTTTACAGCAGGAAGTCCTCTGCTCTCTCTGGGCTCTGCAATCAGAGGGAACACCTCCAGTTTGACTCTCTAGCCTGGAGTCCAACTGAAGAAGATGTTTGTTCTGCCTTTAAACGGGAGTATGGAGGCAGAGGCTTGAATTAGTAGCTACAGGGAAGGATTTTTCACTTGGGAAATCAGAATCAGGCTGGGTTTCAGCAAAAGGGAGCTTGGAAAGGAACGGAGACAGTCACTCTCTCTCTAGAGCTTTCCCTGTCTCAAGCACTTCTTATATTTAAGCCTCTCTGTCTTGGGATATATCCTGCATGTCCTGTGCTCTGCAGGATACCATGGGGAAAATGTCATCTAACTGAGTGAGTCTGGAACAGGACTCACTCAGCTCTGGTCACTTGGTCTTGTTCTGTGCTGTGGTTTCTACCTGCAAACTGGCATCAAGAGTCCTGCCCTCTAGGGTGCTGGGAATGAGAGCACTGAAACTCCCAAGAGTGCTCAGATTCGCTGGTAAAGTGAGGCTACAGGTATGAGAGGCAGATGGTCTGGAAATCATGGTATTAGGGATTTTATTCCTTAAGATGCACTGGGGATCTGCCTCTGAGTCAGAATGAAAGGTGTGATGGAAATGTCAATTCCCATGGGGGATTTTAAGTTGCTGGTACATGCATAAAGACTCTGAAAATCTTAGAAAAGCTCAAGGCTGTTCTCAGAGTGCTGCTAATTTTGCATTTCTTTTTACCCAATCCTGCATTTATTCCTATAAAGCTAATGAGGCGGACATGAGCTCCTCTTTTCTTAGTCACTTCTCTGTCTTCAGCACTGGTGATCTGTGTCACAGGAACAGGCTTTGCTCGAAGGAAATGAGGAGAGAAGGGGTGGATTGAAAAGTAGGGACTGCTCTTTATCTGGTTAGAAAAGCCAGCAAGTGTCAAAGAGAGAACACGTGTGGGTGTCTGAATATGTTTGTAGTAGTGGAAAGCAGCTGCCATCCGGTAGCTGTCTGTAGCCAATGTGCCTTAAGTTGGGTTCCCTGTGTGTAAGGCTCTGCATCATTTCGGGTCCCTCACCTGGTCCTGGCAAAGAAGTGGGAGGTAAGTAAGGATGGTCACCTCTCTGCCAGCCACCCCAAAGTGGTTCCTACTGAATGGAGCAATCAGCTTTGGGAGTACCTTATAATGGGAGACCTTCCTCACAGGCAGGGAAGTTTTACGGGCATAAATAAGGACAAAGTGAGTGCAGAGCTGGGGGCCAGCTCAGCTTGGCACAGGGGTGCATGTATCTGCAAGGCTTTGGCCACACTCCTAGGGCCAAACACCCTGCAAGCCCTGCTGGGAGGGTTGTCTGTGCTGTGCAATTAGTGGGGTTGACTTCAGTGCCCTTAGACTGTAAGGCTACATAAAAAGGAGTAAATAGCAAACCATATTGGGGAATGGGGAGTTGGCACTGACCCTGCACCAACCCTGCACCATTTGGCTGAGGTTTTCTAAGAGACCAAGCAGAGGCTGCCATGCAGGTTTTCAGCCCTGCCTTTGTCTGAGAAGGGCAGTAGTGGCAGACTGGGATGGTGCTTGGCTGCAGCACAGTTTCTCCCGGCAGATTCCCCTCTGTGCCCATCCACCCTGTTCCCAACAGGCTGCTTACCACACTTGGGACTTCCTCCGGGGCATGCCGTGCCGGTGCCATTTTGAATGGGGGGTTAGGTGGTAAATCAGCTGCCTGCAGATCCTGTCTGAGGATTTCCAGGGGTCATACTCCTGCAAGCAAAGGGACAGTTTAGCCTCTGCAGCCACCACAGCAGAACAGGAACCAAGGGGGAGGACAGAGGAAGATGGGAAAGGATCAGAGGTGGTAGTGGAGCAGGGGAATATATATATTTAGGGGAGGAGATTGAGATGATGAAAAAGGAAGGGTGAGAAGGCCTGAGGTACCTCTGTGCCACATGCCATCTCCTCCTGGGGTGGAGGAGGAGCAGCAGCTCTGCACTGCTAGGAAGAACCACAGCTTAGCCAGCCTGTTTCTGCCCAGAGCGGGGATACAATTTTACACCCTACCAAGGAACAAGTGGAGCTCAGAAGAGAGGGTTATTTTCTAGAGCTGTGGCAGGGGGTGTTTTCTATCATCAGGCCTTTGAACAGCACCTCTCTTCCTCTGGTGAAGCAGAATGGCAAATGGCAGTTGCTGAAGGCTGGGATTTCTGCCCCCTCTATCATATTTTCCAAATGCTGACAGACACCTGCATTCCTATTCCTCAGTCCTCCAGCTGTGGTGCAACATGTGCATTTACGGATTTGATAGGTAAACACATAGTAAAGCTGTCAGGGAATATGCTAATATATTCTTTATTGCAAGTGGTTTAAGTGCTGTACTGTGGGCCAACAGCTGCACTGTGATTTTCCTAAGCAGTCACTGAATCAGCTGAACTCCCCAGAGATGCGCTGCCAGCATGTGGCTGTTCTGCTGTGCCAAGTGGAGAGGGATCCCAGCCTCAGCTGAGTGCCCCCCGATCCTCTAGGAATCCCACGGAGACCAGCCCTTGCCCTTGGGTTAGGTGCCTTGTTCTAGTCTACTACTGTGCTGGCAAGGCTGCAACTGGTGGCTGCCTGCTGTCCCCTACCTTTCCAAGTGGGTGCACGTGCACACCAGGCTTCAGCACGGAAGCTGGCACAATGTTCTGCAAGCATTTGTTGGCTTACAACTGAGAATTACCCTCCTGTTCCTTTCTGTGTCCTCGCTGATTTAATTTCCACTGACAGACTGGGAATTGCACTCAGCCTGTATGCTCATAATGCAGTTAACACCCACCAGATGCTCAGCCAGGGCTGGAAAGGGGATGTGGTCTGCTGATGTTTGTGCTGGAAAGGGTCCTGAGTCTCTCCAACCACTTAATTAAACTCCTGTTGGCTTTGAGGGGCAGGTCAGGTGCTCAGCGTCTTCCTTAGGAAGGGGGGAAATATTATCTATATAATGCTACATGTATATATATAATGCAGATAAGCATGTGCATCTGTAAGACATGAAAATAGCGGAGGGGGTGGTATATGCAGGTATGTAAAAACTGTAGTGTGTTATCTGCTGGGCACCTGGTACTGGAGTAGGGTGATGTCCCCTCATGGTGCCTCCCCTAAAAGGCACTGCGCAGCTTGAGGTTGGAGATGGTCTGGCAGAACAGCTGGAGATGAGGTCAAGTGAAGTATGGTTAAGAGGTACTATTGCTGCAACCCACCCCCTTCCTTTTTAGATGCTTATAAAATTTCCACAAAAATTACACTTGAAAATAAGATTTTTCAGGCTGCATTGCAGCCCAATGATGATGATCGTTGGGCTATATGTAGTTTGGTTATTGAGACCTGACTGGTTAATTGATATCAAAGAGCCTCAGGAGATGGCAGAACAAGGTTAGAAATGCTACTAATCTACACCAGGCATTGAATGTATTCCCTAGGGTGCTCCTGTTTGCTCTGAGCTGTGTGTACTTAATATCTCACTTGGACTAAAGAAATTCACTCTGTTGCTGCCCTTATAAAGCAAACATGACACTTGCCACCCTGATGAGCAAATGGATGTATTGCAAATTCAAGTGTTTGTGGTGGCAAAGCATAACAGAAGTAGATGCAGGTGTTGCAGCGGGACTGGGGTATCTGTGAAGTTTGTCTGCACTCAGCCTTGACTTTCTTTGTCTCTGCTCTCCTCGTTCTCTGAAGGAAAGTGCAGGAGCAGTGCAGGAACACTGTGCGCGTGACACTTTTGCTTTTTGAACCCTGAGTTGCAGTATATTCCTACAGCACTGTTCTTTACTCGAGATCTGGGAGGTTCTAGGGGCAGTACAATGCTGTCTTAGGGTGGCAAAGGCCCTGGGAAGACAGAGGTTCTTGTCCTCCTCCTGCAGAGGCACCAGCCTGGGCAGAGGTGCAGAGATCTCTGTTCCCCTCTGCAGCCCCATAAGTGAACTGCTTTGAATCTCTGGGGGATACCAGTGAATATGGCACCACCACCCACCCCATATATTTTTTTATCTGGCCTGTACCCAGTCACCAAGTTTGCTATTGGTGCCAAAAGTAAAGTCCTTATTTCTGTGCACATAACCACCCCCTCCTTCAGCTGCATTCATGTTCTGAGGTAGTTTCAACTGTTTTCTACAGAAATATGCACAACATTCTATATGCTACCACTCCAACAGCGTATGCTGTCTCATTCTGAAGGATTGTAATGCACCACCCAGCACCAGTCGCCCCGTTAGGGCTCTCTTTGCATCAGTGCTATGTCACAAAATGTCCCTTGAGCTGAGGGAAGTGTTCACCTTTTTGGGACACTGCAGATCTCTAGCGAGGCTCATCAGCAAATCATGGGAGATGGGATCCACCAAGTTGAGGAAAGTTGCATTTTTATAGAGCACTTCATTGAGGAATGTTCCTTCCAGTCCCAGGTCCTACAAGAAAAAATGCAGTGAGATATACAGGCTCCCTTGGAGCTATGACCACGAGGTGTTTTGAAACCAGAAAGTAAATACCATAAGGTGCCAGATGGTTACTCAGTATAGGAAAGGTGAAGCGGCTGTATTTGACCCAATATTACTGTGATGGGGGATGGGGATAGCCAGAGAGCTGAATGAGATGCCGTGTTGAGCTGCCCAGCCTAGGGACTGGCCGCCTTGTTTCCACCTACCACAGGAAGGTGAGTGTGATATCATTTCCCTCCAGAGAGAATTAGCTCCAGAGAAACTTACAGTTTCGTCAGCTTCTATGTGTGAATCTGCTGAAGGAGCCGAGCAGGAAGGCTGGCTCCAAACCTGATTCTCTAATCTCAGCTTTTCTGGAAGAATCAAACCTTTCTCAGGAACTCGGGTACTGCCATACACCCTGGTGGTGGCTGCCTGACTAAAAGTCCTGTCCATCAGTATGAGTTTAGCTGTGCTTTGAATTTCTCAGTAAGTGCTAAACACTGGCAGTATTGTCTTTTGGCTATAGCAGTAAATTTATAGGTAGCTCTACACAACAGTCATGGGGAATCTTTTTTCCATCTTACACAGTGAGAGGTAGGGGAATGTCTGTGGTCCATGCAACTTACCTGCACGGACCAGAATATGGGGCACCTTTGGACACACTGGAAGAAACCTCAGCATCCTTGGGAACAAAAAGCATCCCCAGGGGGCAGATAGTTCTTTGCAGTATCGCCTAAGCTGTTTCTTGCTAAGAGAAAAGCTAAGATCAAATATACAATATGGCTGTTACAATCAGGAGGTACCACAGAGCTGTGGAGAAAAAAAAAAAAAGAGCATCTGTGAAAAAGAAATCACATACATGAAAATACCCTGAGGGCAGAAACAAATATCACAGGAGTAGAAATGTAGAAGAAAAAGCTCCCTAACAGGGACAGTGCTGGGTTTGATTCAGTTGACAAGGAGGGCTCAGCTGAGGGAGGAAACAAGTCCTCTGCCCATTCTGTATGCCTCTGCCAGGAGAAATGAATAAGCAAATGGGTGCCCCATATGTTCGTGCTGCTCCACTGAATGTGTGCTTCAGGCACCACCCAGTGAAAGATGCACTGAGATTAAAAAAAAAAAAAAGATAGAGGGGAAAAAAACTGGATGTACACACATACATCACCAGCAGGGATGGAGCCATAGCTGGCAGAGGTGTGGGACCTTAACCCTAAGTGGCAATCAAAGCCACTGCTGTATCCGTTCTCTCCTCTGCATATGCTTGGATTGAGCAGAGAGCACAACACCAAAGAGGCCCTGGCTACAGATCTAGTGGAGAAAGGGAGAATAAATCAAATACTTTACAGGTCCATCCTTGTGTGTACACAGATGATACCCATAAGTAACCAAGGAACCCAAGCAGCAGATCAGTCCTGAAGGACAGACAGACGCAGCTGGACGTGGGCCAGGAGTGTACCAAGGCATCATGCCAATGTCTCCCTTAACTGTAAAGCTTCAGGGAAATGGAGCCTCCTATGCCAAGTGTAATAGGCACAGGTGAAGAAAGCTGCTGAGAGGATGGCATGGCTGGGCATGCAGCAGTGGATGTCACAGTAGTAATTAAACTCCCCCAACTGGAGCTATACCATAAATCCTGCCTGCGAGGGTTTTATAAATAATATAGCTTTAAATATTCAATTCACATTGGTACTGCGTAAATTCTTACCCTGGGGCATCTTCTGGTTCATCTTACTTGTTTCCCCCCCATACTTCTTGGAAAATTTTGTACCACTCAAAGGATGGTTGCAGACAGGAGAGTATTAAAAGTCTTGCCAGTTCAGTTGGCTTAGTGCTGTTATCTTAAAAATGACTGACACTTGGCCATTGTCTCAGCACAGGAAAATCAGATTGTACCAGACTTTTTGCTGGTGTAAATCTGTTGTCTCCCCTGGCTTGAGCTGAGTAATGCCCACTTGGACCAGCAAGAAAGCTGGTCTGTCTCTGGCAAGTGGCTATTTCTGAGACTGGTAAGATGATATGCAGTGGAGCTGTCCGAGTGTTCCTGTACAATGCAAGCGTACACAAGTGTACACCTGTGGTTTGCAGTTGTTCTCTCTGTACCCTTCTAAAATGCTGTGATCTCACATCTCTTTCAGTGGATCTGCTTCTGGCTGGCTTGCTTTCTTTATGTTATTACACCCCTTCGACATCCTAGGAGCAGTCCACAGGTCAAAAAAACACTGGCAGATACAATTACATCCTGCTGGGTACACATGCAGGGCTGGGCAAAGTCTGTGTCTGCTGGGAGCAGCAGGAGGCATGCATCAGGAGCCTGTGTCCTGCAGTCTGGCCGAGCACGTTGTTCATTTGGGGAGGCTGTGATTTTGGTCCCACCATCACTCTGCCTTCTCTGGGGTGTTTGCCCCCCTGGTCCAAGGCACAGGGATGAGGTATGGTGTTAAATATCCTCACTGAACACTAGACTGAACAAGGTGTCTCTCTTTTTACAGGTAACAAACAGACCCTCACCTGGGACACATTAATCCGTGACTCCCAAGAGTGCGTTACTGCCAAGGTAAGCCAGTCTCTGTAAGGAAGGACATACTGGGGGCTGACTGGGCTGGACAAGCTAAGGGCTGAATTTAGTTGAGCGAAAGAAATTTGTAAATGAGAAAAAAACGCTGATCATAGTACTCTTTGAAGCTGACGTTGGACATATGAGGACTGGTTCTGATTACGTGACCCCAAACTGGCAGACAGTTGTGTTCAGTTGTTGAAGGGTGTGCGGTAAGCATTAGTGGTGTAGCCCTCTGTCTCTGAAATCTCTGAGCAGACAACAAACCAGAGGCTTTGGGATGATGTTGGATGGGTTCCCATCTTACTTGGCCAAAGAAGGCTGTGTTGTGGCTACAGGATGCATGTCCTGCTGCTCCATCATAAGCAGATGAACAGAGAGTCACTGTTTCAACATGGACAGGCAGAGATGGGGACCAGGAATAATAAGGGGAACCGGAAAGGCAGTGGACAAAATGTGAGTGTTCAGGACATGGTAATTCTCAGCGCAGATGTGGGGAAGCCGGGTGCTTAGCTGATCCTGAGAGGAGCTGGCAGGCTGCATTGGAAGGAGGGCTTAGAAATGACCCTCTGTTCCAGATGGCCCTGTGTCTTAGTATTCAAACCGTGGCTGCTCACAGATGGACCTTCTGGAGGGCTGTGGGGCACTTCAGCGCTTCATTCTCAAGGAGAGGTGCTGAGGACTATAGAAAATGACATTCTGTAGATCTGGCCTCTGGCATACCCTACAAAAGTCTGTTCATGTTATATCACCACGTTCATGAAGTGAGTGGTTGCCTCTCTTTCTTCACAAGCTTCTTGTAATAGTGCCTTTCTAAAACCGTCTTTGAAATCTTACTCAACCCTTGGCTCCTGTACTGGTGCACACATACAGGCTTTCTGCTGAGGGTTTACCTGTCTACACACGTGGCAAAAAGAGCATTTGTGGTGCTGGTAACAATCCTCATGTGAACACTAAGGCAGTGGGCAAGGAAAGCAGAGATGTAATTTTTGGTCCAGTAAATTCTTACTCATGAGTGTGCAACTTGCTGGTAGCCCAGGGCATTGACCCACCACTGTTTGGTGTGTTGTAAAGCCCAGGACATTCAGAGCAGAGTCAGGACTGTTAACGAAGCTGCCTGCAGCTGGTAGTATGGCTCTACAAGCATCCCAGCAAGCCAGTCTCTGCTCCAACATACTCACACCCACAGGTTACTTGCCACTGTGGTGAGAAAATCAGTATGTTCCCAACATGTAGGTCACTAGATAATGAGGCAAAGTGATAAGCTAAGAGCTGGTGGTGTTTTATGTCCAAATCAGAGGGAGAATTTGTCTCCTGTGCTACTGATTGCAGAGCTGCCTGCAGTTCGGGGGAGCTGAGTTTGCCTGGAAAGTGGTGGTAGCACTGAGTGATGGAGGAGATGGCTCTGTTCCAGCAGCAGGGCTCTGTCCTCAGCATCAGTTTGGCACCACGCTGTCTGCACACTGGCTTTTCTGTTCCTGAATGGTGGCAGACAGAAGCAAGCTCCCACTGATACACTGACCCCTTTACCTCTCCTCTCAGCCTAGATTGTCCCAGAGGTCCTCTCCAAAACCATTTTGGGTTCTCCCAAAGATAGATCTTGTCAAGCCTGGCTGGGTGGGTGTAATGGGGTGTGGTGGCAGTGGGATGGAAGTGGCTTTTCTCTGGGGGACATCGATCCTGAGCACACCCAGGGGCCGGTATGGAGGGGTGTGAATGGGAAGAGCTGAGGCTTGGACACCCCTTTTCCTGCGTGCAGCACAGCCCTTCTCCCAGCCCCTCTCTCCCTGCCCCCAGGCAGCCGGGCCAGGCGCCCCTCGCCCGGGTAGGGGACACGGGGAGGTGGCAGGGAGCCCAGGGCGGGTGTCGCCTCCCGCAGCCGCTCCCGCCCGCCGCGGCGGGGACCGAACGAGGCGGCTCCCGCACCACCGGGGCACGGAGCGGCGAAAAGCAGCACAAAGAGCCCGGCCCGCACCGCCAAGGCGGGGGCTGCAAACCCACACCTCCGAGGAGGAAGGGGGGGGGGCTTGTAAACCCCGGCTCCCTGCCCCACATCGCCGGGTTCGGGGGGCTGCGGACCCCGGCACCGCCCGCGCCACGCACAGCCCTTTGTCCTGCCCGCACCGCCCCGGGGCCCCGCTCGCCCGCGGCGTTTACCTTCCTGAGCAGCCTGAGGATGTGCACGGCGTGCTCCCGCTTGTGCTCCCGGATGGTGGCCTGGATCTCCCGCAGCCACCCCACCCGCCGCACGTAGGGCGCCGGCGAAGCTTTCCGCAGCACCCCGGGCAGCTTCTGCGGGTGGAGGAGCAGGGAGGAGAGGTGGAAGTCGCCCCGGCCGCCCTCCAGCCTGCCGGTGCAGGGCTCCTCCGTGCTCTCCTCCTCCAGGCTGCTCTGCCGGCTCAGCCGGGAGCCCATGGCCGCGATGCCGCCGTACCGCGCTCCGGACCGGGCGAGCACGGGGCTCTGGGCCGGGGGAGGTGCCGGGAAAGGCGGGGGGTCCGGGCTGCCCCGCCCGGCCGGCTCCGCCCCGGCTCCCGGTGCTCCCCCGCCGGTGGTTCCCGTCCGCGCCCGGAGGAGCAAAGCCCCAGGGGTATTTTATTTGCTCGGGTCCTTGCCCCAGCACCCGCCTTCCCAGCGGCTGGGCAGCCCCCGCTGCCTCTTCTCCCGGAGGCGCCTCCTCCTCCCGGTTTGTTCTGCCGGGAGATGCTCAGAGGAGAAGACAAAGAGGAGCGGATGCTGCCGGGACCACTCCTTGCATCCAGGCATTTTGGGGAGCTTTTTTTCCCTGGGCAAACTCTTTGAACACTGCAAAAGGTTGTTAGGATTAATAGTGGTTCAAAACACGCCATCTGGCAGGGACTGCTTCTGTGGGCTGTGTTTTCTATCAGTCTGCTGTTAGACCCAGAGGAGGTTTTTATACGAATCTAGAAAGTGGCAGCAATTTTGCCCACCACTCGTTGTCTTCAAACTGATAGTATGATGCTGGCACCGTTCCTTACCTGCTGTGGGTAGAAGTGTTTTTCCTCGTATGCATCCCTCTCTCCCCCATCAGTGCACAGCAAGTTTGGCACATGGTTTTCTTCAGACAGAATCACTGCCATCCAGCAGGACAGTAAAAAACAAAGCCTGGATCCCATTTCCAGCCACTGAGATTTTGCAGGCAGCTGAGTCATACTCCCAGTATAACCAGTGGCTCAGTCTGATGTTCTGCTTTGTGGAGCTAAAGCCATGGGCTCGCTTCTGTTCAGGACTATTACCACACTAAGCCCAGGTGCCCATGATGGACCACAAGTCCTGCACAGAGAGCAGGAGTGTCTGGTAGCTGTAATGTGAGGGCACACAGCTAGAGGAACAGTCTGGGGTTCCCATTGCCTTGTGCATCCATTAGACAAGTATCATCCGATGCATCTGCAGAAGAATCTGTTCTTGTGGCCATTGAGTCCTCACTTTGGGGGAATGGGGATGGCTGTGGCTCTTTGCTGTACAGAACCAGCAAGGTTCCTTTTCCTTCTCAGTGTTCCTCAGAATTGTGAGTTGGGATGGAGGTGTGGGTGCAGCCTCTTTCAAATACTCTACGGGTGACCCGAGTCTGGCTTGAAGAGATGGGGACAAAATGGGGCTGGACGCTAAAGCAGTCTGGCCAATGCATCAATTTTTTCACAGTGTTTACATGGGTCTCTAACCACGATGGGCCAAATTCTGACAGCCCTTCTCAGAGTTTTGCTCAATGTTTCATCAGACAAAAGCCCTGACTGTCCATCTCCCTGTTATTCCCCTCCCTGCTCTAGCTAAGCAGCTGCGAGAGAGAAATTAACATCAACAGATCCTGAGATACTGCTGAGCCTGACTCAGGCTAATCCCATTTGGAGGGAGCAGATGCTGAATAAGGACTTCAGGATCTGGTTGGAGAGCTTTGAGAGAGGCTGGGTCAAGAAACAAATCACTTATATGGGGTGCAGAGTTATGGCTGCAGGAGTGTCACTGGGAGCAAAGGGAAGGACAAAAACTGCCTGGGTGAGAGCGATGGGTAAAGGTGTCAATGGAATGCTGCATGGTCGCCTTTCCCTGCCATCTGGCAACTGGACAGGCTGCTTTAGATCTGTGCTTCTGCCTGCTCTGTTCTGTGAGCACTGCTGAAAGGAGGAGCAGCAATAGCCGGGCTTGTGACCACAGGATCAGTTTAATAGCAGAATGGCTTTGTATGGCTGCATTGTCTCACGCCTTATCTCTGAGAGTCAGGAGAAGAAAACATAATCTGCAGTTTACACTTAGGGGGGGATGAGGTAGCGTGCATTGTTCCGAGGCGGTGGGAGAACCAGGGCGAGCAAGTGGCTCAGAGGATGGTACTGTTACCAGGATACCTTCTTCTCTGTATGTGACTTGAAAGTATCCCGCCACAGATCAAATCCTCTTAACAAACAAACATTTGCGGGAGCAGTTCAGCTGTCTCTTGTCTGTGTGTTTTTAAACTGGAAACACTACAATAGCATGAATAATAGGAGCTAATGAGAAACACACCAATGCTGGGTTTGGTTTTACTGAAGGAGAATGGCTGGCTGGCAGCTCTTTGTAGACTAAGAGATAATCCCTCCCTATCAATGTGTGCACTTTCAAAGGGCGCATGACAGCCAGTGGGTGTATTTCTATAGCTAAGATGGTCAAGGTTTGCTGCATGTAGGGGGAGGAGGCAGGAGACTACTTGGGAAGAGTAGACTGTCAGAGACTGCAACCTCTGGTCCTATGCAGCCCTAGAAGAGACTGAGCCAGCAGGTGAGGATGCAAGTCCTGAAGGATACCAGTCAACAGGAGTGTCCCACCTTCCCCTTCCTCTTTGCTGTGGTGACAAGGGCACCTGAAAACTGTAGAGGGAGACAGATCAGTTCACGAGCTTGTTGGGTTGGACAGAGTGGGGACTGCAGGGCCTTTCACAGTGTGGTTTTGAGGCTTGGAAAGAGGATTCCTCTACCCCATCCCAGTGGATATATTAGCACCTCTCAGAAGGATATTAACTTGCTTCTCATCTGAACACAGGTGTATACGGTGCTGCCAACTGCAGCTAGCTGAGTGCAGCATGGCTGAGTTAGAGTTTTACCAAAAATCTCTCCTAAGATGAGAAATGGGAAAAATAGAAGGAAAACAGAGATCCTCTCTAGATTCACTCAAATTCTCTACTGTAAGCACATCCCTTTGTTGTTATCCCAGTGTCCAGTAATGCTAATGTTTCCAGCTCCTCCCTTTCGGACAAGAAAGGAGAACTCAGGTCAGTGCCAGGAACAGAACAGCAACTGTACTGGATCAGACCGCAGGTCCCTTTCCCCCGAGATCCTGAATTAGCAGTGGTTAATAGAGGATGCCTAGCAAGGAGCATAAGAACAGGGAGATGCAGGTTGGTGTGTTCCTGATACCCTCCTCACCATCAGGTTTGGGAGTGTCCTGAGGTGAGGATCTCTGCATTTTATAGTCTTTTACAAGTGTTTCCTAAGCCCTTTTTGAGCTTGAGCAAATTTTGGGCATCTACATCATCTTATGGCAGTGAGTTTCACTGTTCAGCTGTGTGTTGTGTGAATGAATATTTACTTTGTTCTGAATCTGTCACTTACTGTTTTCTTTTGATGCTTTGTAGCTTAAATATTGGAAGAGGCAGCAGGCAGTCATTAACTATTCATTTTCTCTAAGCCAGTCTTGAATGATAGACCTCTGCTATGTCCTCTCCCAGATTTCTGTTTTCCGGGGTGAAAAGTCTTGGTCTTGTGGCCATTTCAGACCTTACATCATCCTTAACTCACTCCCTGCCCCTCCTCTAGTCCTGCTGTGGACTCTAGCCAACTGGCACAACAGCCATGGGGATGCAGATGCACCCTGGAGCTACCTGATAGCACAGTGAGGTTTGCAGTTTTACGCTCTTTGTCTCCTAACACTCACTTTGCTTTTTTGACTGCTTTTGAGCTTTGAGTTGATGCTTTCATTGAACACTCCTGGTTTGCTCTTGCACAGCATACTTAGCCCCCTGTGACTGGGTTTGCCCGTCAGTAGACTGGGGAAAGGGTAGTAATTGCTCACCCCTTACGAATTCACATTGGCAACCATGGTCAGAGGTGGCCAAGGCCTCTCATTTTTATATCATCTCTTCCCTATAGGGCCTGTGGCATACATAGTGCTAAGCTGGGATATTGGGCTCATGTGCTGTGGTTGCAAAGGTTGTGGCTTCTTCCTTGACATAACTGGAGGCTTGCCTTGTGTTTGCACTTCATAATGTGCTTCTGCCCTGTTTGGGCAGCACTCAGAGCCATAGCACTCCCTGCAGAGACTGCAGAGCTGATCGCTGCAATCAGAGCTTGTGCCACAGCCCTTGTCCTTTAAATACCCCGTGGTGCTCAAGCTGTGACTGCAATTCCAATTGCCCCTGCCTGGGAGGAACCAGGCACACACACACTCACTGAGGCTGTTCTGATCTGTATGCTGGTCAAGCTGGATACAAATGACAATCCTAATTTTGTTTGCCTTGTATATGATGAAGGTTACATTTTTGACTGTTGTTGCCGGGCTGGAAATGTAATTGATTAATGTAGCATTTAAAAAGGGAGAGAGGATTAAGACGATGGTGAGGCTGTGCTGCCAGACACTGCATTGACTGCCTCACACTTTCACAGCTTCAGCTTTTGTTTGCCTGCAAACCAGTTTGTCTGAGCTCCCAAGTTTTTATTTCTTGTGGCTCTGAGGTTGTTGGCAGATCCCTCAAAGCCAAGCCTCCTGCAGGGAAGGGAGCTGTAGCCCTGGAGAGATACGTGCAAAGAGCTAGTCCAAGCTCCAGGTTTAATTCGGTTATATCTCGGGGCAAAAGCACTTGCTGTTTGACCGTGATCTGTCCAAGGGAAATGTATGTGGGGAGCTCCATAGTCCAAATATCTGTAAACTCTGGTAAACAAAGCAGCACAGACCTGGAGAAGGTCCACCTGTCCGTGACAGTGCAGTTTTGGGGAAGAAAGCCCCTTAATGGTTGTGCAGAGTACATGGAGGTGGGGAGATAAAAGATGAACACAGTACGATTGGACTGTGGTCTTTAGGAGTTCCTGCAGCATCAGTGCTGGCAGTAGTAACTGCACACAGGCAGGCACTGCTGAGACTCTGCACTTGATAGAGAAAAGGCAGCAATGTGCCATGTAATATTAATTAGGTCTTAAGCCATTCGCTTCTTGCAGCTGAGGCTCTCTTTGCAGCCCATGAGGCCCCTTGGTGGTGTTCTGGGTCCGAGGTACGCATCTGTACAGTGATGGGTTTTAGAAACAACAGAGTTCTGCTGAGTAATTATGGACGCTGGTCTGCTCGTTATTGTGAAAATTAATGAAGTTCTAGCAGGGCCCATAAAAGCAGATTTGTTGGCCTGTATATGGCCTGTATATTGCCTGCATAGAGAATCGTAACAACTCGTGATCTTGTGGTCAGAGTTAATGAAAGCACAGGGAAGGTCACCAGTCCTCTCCAGTGATGCGTGGCATCACTTCTTAGCACAGGAGAATTCTGAGCTTCCACTACTTTCATGATGAATTAATTAGGTATCTGAGGTACATGGAGGATTTCTGCACCCTGTTCATTTAGATGAATTTTATCTTGACTTAACTTATTAAGCCAGACTGTAAAGCTGGATACTGTGAGGTTTGTACACACAGTCTTGCGCTGAACTGCCGCAGCAGCTGTAATGCCTGGCAGAAAGGCAGTGTCACCAGAGATACCCCTCACAGCTCTGGAAGCATTGGGGCCAGTCAGGCTCTGCACAAAGGCCTTACCTTTCCTGTCCTGTTCCACTCAGGAAGCGTATCACACACCCCCAGCGTGGGGTATCTCTTCCAGGCTGTGTGGGCTTTCAGAGGGAGGTGGTGGGAAGCCCTGACTCTTCCAATGTTCTGCTCCAGGCTCGCACTTCCATGCTCTTTCTTTCCATCTTCTCTGCTTCCCCATTGCTGCCTGGTCCTGCATGTGCTTTCCAGCACCTTTTCTGTCCTCCCAGTGGCTTGCATTCCCCTGGCAGACCCACAAAAAGCCCTACAGAAAGGGAAGGGAGAGTCACTGGTACCAGTAGGAGGCCTTTCAAGGCAACAGCACAAGGTCCTCTTTGTAACACCTTGTGCTTTTGATCAGCCTGTAAAGGGAGGCAGTAAAGTAAAAAAACAAAAACACAGTTAATGAAGCAAATGCTGGGAAGTGGCACCTCCAGGGGCTGTTCAGCCACCTGCCTTTGGGGCATAGCCATGGCTGCTGATGCTTTCACAAGGCTGATGGAAGGTGTAGGGGAAGGCCCTGGGATCTCTCCAGGCATTACCATACATTAGACCATTTGAGAGGCTGATCTAAGACAGGAGAAACAGTGGAGCAAAGCCCTGCAAGGACTTAAAATGTGCCTTGCCATGGGGCTCTCACATTTCCAGCCTTTAAGAGGCAGAAACATCTGATCTTATAATATGTCCCTCTGGGATCCCTTTTTTTGTGTGTCTCATAAAACTAAGCCAGGTTTTCTAAAAACTCTTTAGAAATAGAAGGGACCTCCACTGTTTAAGACTATGGGCTGGAGTTACAGTTTCATAAAAGAATTAAACCACCTTAAGCCCATACAGGAGAGGCAGAAGGCGGCGCCTGGTGCTGCTAAACTTCTTTTGGAGTTTGAAACCATTAAGTGCACTGATTATATTGGCTCTACACATCTTAGCAGCAGTGCTAAACCACCAAGAGCAACCACAGGCCTCCAGGGGCTGGAGGCCAGACAGCCAAACTGTGGAGTCTGATCTGAGCAGGCACAGTGCATGGAAATGCTGGCGGCCGTTTTGAGTGGTGTCTACATGGGAAGCTCAATGCTGTCACCATCACTGGTTCTGGCAGAGTGAAGCAAGTCCAGCCATCAGGATGACACATAAGATGTCCGCCTGCTGAGGAGGATGACACCACTGACTAAAACTTTCAAGTTCCCCACAGACGTTAGCACTTCTAAAAACACTTTTAAAGATTTGTTTACAGTTCATGATAGGCCTGGAAAACTGACCAGCTGTTTTATTTCTTTCCAGCTTGACTAGTTTTTCTCCATCTATATCTGAAGATAAAAAGATATCTCTCAGCCAAAAAAACCCAAGTACTTAGAGTCGTAGAAGAGTATAAGAAGCAGGGCTTGAGGTGGCAACTGGAGCATAAAAGCCATTTCTGAAGCACTTCCTCCTCTGCCCAGAAACCTTTCACAGCCGGGTTGTTACACGCCATCGACCCAGCACTTAAGACTGAGATGGGCGATCAGAAGCAGGTGTCTAAGTCTGTTGGTGAAAGACCAGTGTTGAAAGGGCTTGTCTGTCTGTCTGTACTGCTCAGCCAGCCTCTGGATGCTGAACTGGAGCTGCCCTCTGGAGCTAGCATGAGTCTCCCTCCAGCTTGTGCCAAGGTCACCAGTGTTTTCCAGGAGGCTGCAGCGTAGTTTGTCCATTGCTGCTCCCTTCAGCAAACAGGCTTTTCCTAGGAGTCTCATCTGTCATTAATACCTGGCACCACTGAGCCGCTCGGCACAAAGGCTCTTTTGGGCTTTGCCAGGTTCAGGTTTGGTTTGGATAACACCCATATATGCCACTTCTGCCTTATGCACAAAGCTTGCTGCTCGCCTCAGTGCCATCCTTGCATACGCTGTCCCCTGTGCAGTGCGATGGATGGAGCCTTTCCAGACAGGCTGTCAGAGCCTGTGATCTTCACCAGATGCATTAACTGTGTTAACCTTTGAAGTAAAGTGAATTTCTTATGTCAGAAAAGCAGAGGCCAACGTAAAACCTCCCACCTTGCCCTACTTTTTTTCTCACCATAAAAAAATGCTTTGGCCTTTTCTATGCTTACTACAGCAGTTTTGTGTGGCTTAGCCCACGTTTGCCTCATCGCGTCAGTCCACACAGTTCACTTGTAAGGAATTTCATCCACGCCTTAAAGAAACTGAGGAAGATGAGGTTGGGAAGGCTCCAGGGCAGAGGTCCTGCCTCAGTGATTGCAGGTAGCAGTGCTGAAAAAGAAGAAAATCAGAAGGAAAAGCAAGTTGCTTGTGAGGAGCTACATTGTGAAAGATGCTTTTAAGAGCAGTAACCAGGTGCTTCCCTCCTTTGTACCATCATCCCATCAGGTAAAGGAGAGGTCCCGGGGTGCCATTCCCTAGACCTACCCTGAACCCTGAGGGATTGCTGACAGGGTGTCCAACCCTCAGCATCCCCTCCTTGCACTCCCTGGTGTCAGGTGGTATCTATTATTTATTAGTATTTATTATCCTGCAGGCTGATGTCCAACGTGCAGCCTCATAGTGAAAAAGGACAGTTGATCCCAGGGAGGATTTCCCCCCTCTTTTTGATGCAGTTCAAGCCAAATATAGGGCTGCTCTGAGAACAAGGTGTTTGTGTGCCTGAGGCAGTGAGCCTGTGCTTCATGAGGAACAGCAGATCGTGTCTAGGAGGCAGGGGCATGGTCCCAGGCCACAGCCCTTTGCAGGGACATCCAGCTTCAGTGCAGCACAGGTAACTCTTTGGCTGGACAGGACAGGACACGATGCTGAGGCGACACAGCAGGGCAGTGCCAAGGGGGACACCCCATGGAGGGGATGCACCCATGGAATGCTGCTGCTGGCAGCGCGTCCCCCATGGCAGCTGCCCCCTTGGACAACTGGCAGACCCCCTTTTCCAAAACACCACAGATCGCAGGCTGGCTACCTTTGAATTTCCTCCCATCTGTGCCATCTAGTGCCCAGTACAAGAACTGGGACTGACCCAGCCTCTCACCCACAGGGGAACAGCCCGGCTGCTCTGGAGAAGAGGCTCTCCCCTCCCTGGGCCAGGCGCCAAGCCCTGGGCCAGGCAGGGATGTGCTGGGAGGACCCCTGAGATGCCGCACTGCCTGCATGGAAAATCCCACTTAGCTCCAGGTAGGATTGCAGCGCGCAGGTGTGTCTGTGGGACGGATGGAGCAGGGAGAGTGACTGTTCAGAGGTTGGAGGTGAGATGAGGCTGAGTGATATTTCGCTGCCGGAGGCTCCAGGTAGGGAGAGGAAGGCTTGAAGCTCCGGGATCCCTGCCTTTGCTTTTCAGGCATTGTGTTCCCATGGCATGCTCTGACACTGCACACGTGTTTTAAGGGATGAAAATACCAACCTCTGTCAGAACTGGAATTCTCCTATTTGGATAGATTTCAATGCCAGGGCGAGATACAGTTAGCTTTACGTAAGTGAAGACCCTAGACTGTAAAACACTTTGTTTTTCAATATGCTATAGGTTGTTCGGCATAATCTTTGTGTTACGCTGTTTCTTAGGTAAGTTCCTTGTACTAAGTTATTATTTTTTCAAAAAGCTTCTATAGCTGTAGCTTGAATTGCCAACTTTGATTCTTAACTCTGCCTCTGTCCTCTTTATCCTTTTCAAAGGAATACTTTTCCTCTTTACAGACCCAGTTTCATTTATAAGCTCTAAATAAGAGGGAATGAATCAGGAGCTAACAAATTCTTGCTTCCTTCTTGCTGAATTTTTTTCACAAATCTGTATAAAAGATTTAATGGTGGTGAAAAGTGCTGCTAACTCAAACCCATCCGTATGTATCTGTCCTTCATATTGGTTTATCACAGCCAGGCAGTACATATTTCTCTATATTGAATTTCATCTGTTCTTATTTGCCCTTTTCACAGATGTTTTCAAGTTTTTCCACAAGCTCTTTGAAATCTTCCTGATGTCCTTTGCTAGCTCTATGTTCTCTTCTGCCATTTCATTACTGGCACACAAGTAAATATATTGAACATGCTGCCTCTAGCATTCATAGGGCACCCCATTCAGCTTTTTCCTCATGAAGTTTTGATCATTTGTTCTTTGTTTGTAACTTATATTGGATTAAAAATAATTATCTGATATCTGCTTCCCAGAACTTCTTATTAGTGATTCAAGGAATTAATAGTAAAATTGTTCAAGGAGCAGAAGAACATATTCTTGTTCTCGGGATCACATCCAGGACTCTGTGAGCTCTGCTCCTCTTTGCTTTTGAGCTGGTTTGCTCCTTGTGAAGCTCTGCAGATTTGCCTCTCTGAGATATATTGCACAAGCATGTCATGCTCCTTCTGAAATGTAAATTTTCCTACTATATTTTTTTCCTTGATACTTAAATAAGCCTGATTGCTTAGGAAGTCTCAGTAGCCTTTTCAAATGTGAAAAGGTAGACTTGCCCTTTAGCATCTGATAGGTAACTGGCTGTAGTGATAGCTCAGTGGTTTTGGAGCTGGCATGCTCAGAGCTCTCCTGGGGCTGCTATTGATCTTGGCATGTTATTGCTTTTGAAGGGACTGATCTTTGAAACCAGGGCTCCAGGAAGTCATTTAAGGATGTGTTTGCATCCTGCTGAGCACTGAAGCTGTAAGGATTTCAGTGGGAAGGAAACTCATCTTGAAACAGATGCACTGTTTATCTGCTTTCCCTAATTAGCGCTCCATCTTCCTGGAGGTGATATTCTCCAAAGCCTCCCCTTGGCAGTGAGAGGCCAGTGCTGGTGTCAAGCCCCCACTTGCCCAAAGCTTAATTGGTCCCAGCTGTGCTCTGGAGGGCTGTATTTCTGAGGTGCCCGAGCTCGGGGCAGGCTGTGCTGCCAGCACGGCTGTTTGCACACCTGCAGTTTCTCTTCTGAGACCAAGCAGTGCGGAGGCAGGGTTGGTTCTCCAGCGAACTCCCAGCTTCTCACAGGTCTGTAAGCTCCTTTATCGCTGTCTCTTAGTTCTTTGGGACTCTTAGTCTCTAGGGCTTCACACCTTCCCCTGCGTGGTTCACTCCCAAGTCTGCTGGTGTGCCACAGCCTACACAGGCTTTAAAGTGTTTGTGTGAGCTGGGTACCAGCAAGACTCCTTTCTGCGGTTTGTCCCCAGAGCCCCTTAATTAACAGTGAAGCCCAAAATCTCTGTTTTATGTGCAAGGAAATTGAGGCTTTGACACGCAATGTGATTTATTGTAATCATTTAGCAGCAGAAACAGGAGTAAACCCTCTTTCACTCTGCGAGCCTCAGTGTTGTAACCCCAAGGCCATTTGTTTCCCTTCACCCAGCCCCTTGCCCATGCAGCAGAGTCAATGTGGGTGCCTAGCTGCAACCTGGGGAGGTTTGGTCCAGGGGACTTGTTCCCTGTGCTGAGGAGGTGCTTGGCCTTACATGCATCATCTTCTGCTGTGGCACAGTGTGGCTATCACAGGGGGGGTCAAGGCCTGGACAGGGCTGAGCTCATGGTGGTGTCTGAGCCTGGCTCTGGCCAGCCCGTCTGGTTAGAGCGGTGCAGGGAAGGGGTTGTGTGACAGCTGGGCTCCCAGCTCCCCAAACGTGCGTCCCAGCTTTAATTACAGTGACACTGCTGCCTGGGTGTAATTAGCAGTTGAGAAACTCTGAGTGTGATTTTAATAAGCTGAGAGTAATGCAATTTGTCTTTTCTGTAAGAGATGCTTTGCAAACAAAAACTGTAATTAAAAAGCATGCATGCAGGGCAAACAGGGACTATGTAGTGGGTGCGTTAGTGCTGTATGTACAGCATGTCTGGCACATGGCCTGACCTGGCACAGGTCACTTTTCCCTTTGGGAAAGCCTTCATGATGGTGTTCCTGGGGGACCAATGTGTGAAAACTGGAGGATTTGGCTCAATTGTGTGTTTTACAAAAGGCTCTTCCCAGTCTCTGCAGCTCTCCTTTGATACGGTGTTGTTCCTTGATAAGGATGAGTCTCCTGGGTGTTGTTCTCCCCACTGCTTTTCGTTCCTGTTGCCATTGTGTTTCTGTGCTCTCCCTCACAAGCCCAAATTAGCTTGAGGCTGGTGGGATCTCTGTGGCAGAGGGCAGAGGGGCAGCCAGGGCAGTGTGGGGGGAGGCAGGAAGCCCTTTCAAGAGCAGCCAGCGTTTCTGGTAGCCTCAGATCTGAACAGCCGGACTGAGCCCTGGACTCTGCCTCTCTCCTTTGCTCCTTCCTGCTCTCTTAAAAAAAAAATATAATAATATCTCTTTTATCTAGTCTCTTATCTCTGCACAGGCCTGCCTTGCCTTGCTGGAGTTCAAAGTTGATTTCTGGCCATGGATGCTCTCATGGGGGAGCAGCCCCATTGTGTCCCCAAGGTCTGTTTCCCCCAATCCCACATTGCACACCAGGGCTGACCTCACCTGCAAATTGTCCTTCTTCCCCAATGCTGTGAGGCAACTGTGCAGGGGACAAGAGGAGAAACAGAGGCACAACTGTTACCAGAAAAGGGTTATACCACCTTCTCAGGCATCAGAGGGCCAGAGTTGGGGATGTGTGCTTGTCATCTGGGGGAGGGATAGGGGTGGGGATATTGCCCCAGCCTGTGGGAAGTCCCTTTGCCTCCATCTGTAGGGTAAGGTGAGGGACTTTCCCTTGGGAGGCCACTTGCCCCCCTGCAGATGTCCATCTGTGTCTGATGGCATTGGCTGCTGTGGCTCTCATAATATAGGGGGTGCCTGTGTTTGTGGTACCCCTCCTTCAGATTTGTGCAAGACACCCTGATCTTGGAGAGCACAGAGCCAGAGAAATGCCTGTGATTTTCCCTCCTTTGCCATTTCTCCCTGTCTGGGAGCAGCCAGCAGGGGTCCCAGGTGGATGAGGGGGGGTTAAAAGCAGCTTGCATATCCCTTTGTGCTGTGCAGTGCAGGTGTGACTGGCCTGCTGCCTGCTCTGCCAGCTAATTGCAGCCCTGGCACATTGGGGAAACAAACAAAGCCTTCCCCAGAGATTGGGTTGAAAGGTGATAAAGGGACCTGCGATTCCCACTGGCAGTGGAAACAGCAGCAGGTGTGGGCTCAGTGGATGGGAAAAAATTCAGCCTCTGCCCCATCCCAACACGGAGAGGCTGTGGAGCAAACACAGAGCATCCCACCCGTGCGAGATGGAGGGGGAGGGCTGAGCTCCTGTGGAGGCAAGGTCACTGTGTGGTGCTGCGTGTCCAGTCTCTGTGGCACGCGGATTCCTCCCAGAGTCATGGCAAGCAGGTCTTCCCAGGAGCCATGCTGGTAACAGCCTCTGCCTCCAGCCCAGCCGGCCTATTCACCACTTCCAAGATAGGTTCTGAGTGCTTTGAGGCAGGTGCTTGTGATTATGATATCTCAAAAGCAATGGCCATCTCTGGTGCCCTTCACAGCACCAAAATAAACAAGCTTGAAGAAGGCTGGGCAGAGGGGCAGATAAACCAGACCCTAGTCTCCCACCTAGGGCTTTGGAATGAGTACTTGAGATGTGAATTTTGTTCTCCTGATAGCAGGTTGCCTCTCCTGGGGCAGGAGATGTATCGGTATTTGAGCACGTATCCCTTCCAGAGTCCTATGTTATGCTCTGTCCTGAGGAGAAAGTGCTGTGAGCATCAAACCTGTCAGGTTTTTGCACTCAGATGCAGACACTCTTGAAGACTGGCTCCTGTCTCTGTGGTCTTCTTTTGTAGAAACTTTATGACTGCCATCCTGGGAAAGCACAAAATCAGCCGGTGGTTTCAATGTATACCCTTAGACTGGTGGAAGATGAACACACTTGAGTGCTTTGCCGAAGCATGGGCTGTGACAGGAGCCTGTCCCATTGTATGGTAGTGTCCATCCTACGTATGGGCTATGGCTTAAGGATGTTGTCACCAAGACTAAATCTGTACTGTGCATTTCCCTCTTAAGGTCAAAACTGTTGGGTTACAAAGAGCCACACAGAGATGAACTGTATTACCAACGTCTTAACTAGACTAACTGCGAGCCTGAAGGTATGACTAGGGGAGTACTTGGAGCTGCAGGGAGTGATATCTTTAGAAAGGAAAATCCATTTATTTCCCAAGACTGTCATTCTAGGGAGTAAACAGAGAGTGGGAGGTGCTGAGACCCAGTAGAATAAACCAGATGTAAGTCCAGATTCTTTCTTACTATGTCTAGCACGGTATGCGATCTTTCTGTGTAGTGCTGTACTAATTACCTGTGCTGCTGTTGAGCACCGTCCTCAGAGCCCACAGCAGGGAAAAGGTTCCTGGTGTAAATCAGAGCTCCCCAGCCCATGAAACTCTTTTTTTCTGTGCGTTCATCCCAGACATGGGTTTGCCCTCTGGAGGCTGGTGCAGGTGTAGCTGGAAAGTATATAGCCCCCCTACACTCAGTGCAAATTCACGCTTTTAATAAAGCCTTCTCAGTGACCCAGTAAAAATTCCTCCCACACCACACCTGAAGAGCCATCAGTGGCTCCTCTGCTCCTGCAGCACCCTCAGAGATGGGTTGATTCCCACCGCCATTTCCACAGTGTGCAGTGGTAAAGGCAGGCACCAGGGGAATGTGGGTTGATGAGTGGAGATTGCAGATCTGGAGATGGCTGCACTGCTCCTTGCCTCTGCTGCTTTGCCCTGTCCCTCTCTGAGAGGTTGAAGCCCTGACCCTGCTATGGGGCAGGAGCTGCTAAGTGGTCTGGTTGAAGCTTGCCATACTAAGGTAACTCAGGACTGATTCTGGTTTACCAGCACAAGCTGAATTTTATGCTGAGAGTTTCATTTGTTGTTCCAAGATCAATAGAGCTGACCCTGCAGCAGAAACTACTGAGAAAGGTACAAGAAGTTGTGAGGCTTCCTGAGAAGCGTGGCTCTCCTGAGGCAAAGTTTGGGTGGGCTGCACATACAGGTCTCCGAGGGGCTGAGCCTTGGGTCAGTGTTTGTTCGTGTCCAGGCATAACTTCTGAGCCTCACATCTCTGAGTTCCACTGATTCTTAGGCAGAATGGAAGAAAGATTTGTGGAAGTCTGTAGAGTGGACCTTGGCTCTTACTTGGGAAAAGTCCTTGTTCTTCTGGTTTTAGGGCCCTCTTGCTTTGGTTAGACTTTAACAGCAATTAGTCAGCCAACAACTTTCTATAATAATCCACAAGTTTTCCATTAGGTAGCAAACACTTTGAACTTCTCGCCACCTTCTCTGCTGCAATCTAATCTGCTATAATTTTTCACAAGGAGATGGAGCTACCTTCATATTTTATTCATTTCCTGTTTAGAGGGAGAGGGGGGAAACCAAAGCCATGAGAAACAGAGAAAACAACAGCCTGTGGAGTTCCAGGCACTGTGCAGTCAGATCACTGTCAGCCTCTGCACTTGTCGCTTCCAACTGCATCTGGATTTACTGTATATATCGGACACACGACAGGGAGGAGAGGTGATGTCTAGCAACATGCTGGCAGGAATCTGAGGGGAAGATTCCTTATTCCAGCCTGGGCACCGACCTGCTCTGAAGCTCTGGGCTAGATTGTCTCTCTTGCCCTGTCTCTAAAGCGAGGATATGAATGCTTTTCTCATGTTGGCCTGGTGGTACCTTTTCTAGCGATTCTCACTTCCTGGCCCTGGTAGTAGCTTAAAAATGCTGTTAAGTAAGAAAAATTTTTGTGGTGATGATGATAAGAATTTGGCAGTCTGGACAGGTTATGGAGTTTGGGCATCTTCCTGTAGGTGTGGTGAGTACTGGAGATTGTTACTTGGTAGGCAGCTTTATGCAGTGTCCTCTGTGCCTCTCCCTCTCTTACCATGAGCATTAGCGGAGGAGAGGGGAAGAGACTCTCGATTATGACTCAGTTCTTCCTCTTTGTGCTTACAATTTGGTTAGAGCTCACTCTGCCACCAACCTAGCATGTTTAGTCTGTCTCCAAACTATTCTGTAAAAGACATGCTGCACCTTGAGCAAATGAGGAACTTTCCTTGGGATCGACAGGGTCTGCTGCAGTTGTGGTCATACTGAAAAATGCCTGCCAGGGATGCAGGTTTCTTCTTTGGTTAAGGATATCAAAACAATTCAGTGTTAATTGTTTCTGTTTTGATCCCAACAGCTTCAAAGTCAGGCTCCTCAAAAGTGACAGAAGAAGAGGGAGTAGTTTACTGAGGTTGTGTTTATGTAATTTGCAGGGGAGGGCAAACGTAGTGAGCAAATCTTATGTATGTAAGAGAAAGCTAGTTTGTCCTAGATCTGAAAAAAATCTCTTATGCAGCCTTCCTAGCAGTTAGAAGGGATTCTAACTCAGATATGTATCTGCTTTTGAGTCCGTTGATGCTATCAAAGCAGGCCCATTCCTTAGGGTAAATGAGATCCGGGCCATGATCTGGTGTAGAGGAACACTTCTTACAGTGTTTTAAATAGCTCCCTTAGGCTGGCAGGGTGTTACATGAAGAGGACAGGGGAGATCTCTGGCTGAAAAACTACCTGGGAAGGCAAAAAAGTAAGATCATTCTCCAGTCCAGTTCACTATGCATTGCACAAGCAGCTCTGCTTGCAAGAGTCCTTCCCATGTCTCCCTTCCCCACCCAATTCTCAGAACTAGCCATGGAGGTTCCTGTTGGTGGGGAATTTTGATTCTGTGAGCTGGTGGCATTTATTTGGCTGCTGTTGCATGATTCTGGTGCCATTGCTGGTAGGTGATGGTAATTTTATGAACTCCATTTTGTGAAAGCCTGTGCTGGCTCCACTTTCCTTCAGCTGAGAAGACACGCGCACCTTCTGTTAGACTTGGTATCTCCTTCATACAGCTATTCCAGGGATACTTGACCTGAATCAGTGAGACCTTGTCCTAGTACATGACATGGCTTTACATGGTCAAACAAGCCCTTCAGTGAAAGATCAACAAAACTGTCATGAAGGAAGTTGAAAATTACTTATTTTCCCTTTGGAGAGCAATGGTATATCCTTGAGAGATTTCCTCTCCATTCACAGGCTTACAAGACTTCCTCTGATGGAGAAGGGCAGGATGTGCCTCTCAAGAGCTTCCTAGATCAGTGTCCAGGACACCACCTTTTACGGGATGCATGTTCCTTCTCCACAGAGCTCCCAGCCCCTATGGCCATGGAGCTGGGCAGTGCTCCAGCATCAACTAACTTTGAAGAGTGCAGTAATGGGATTTTCCCTAACAGGGTGGGTATGGGGGCAACAGTGCTCTAATGCAGAGGGTGTCCATGCTGTCAGGCCTTGTGCCACAGGCAAAACCAGCAACTGGCAGAGTATTGTTCAGTGCATGAAGAAAGGGAAAGAAACAACTTTGCCAGTACGGATTTACTCCAGGGACTACCCAACATCAAAGTATTGTCTCCATTCAAGTTTGATCTTTCCTTGCTCTCCACCCTCTACGTTGTTCCCTTTACCGTGAGAAAATACGGCACAGAAAGTGTCTGACCACTCTGTTCTCAGCTTGCCCTGTGAGCCAGCAATTCTTTAGGGACAGGGAGGGGGGAGGGTGGCATGCCTTTACTGCTCAAAGATACGACTTCATTACATCACCCTCCCTTTCTGACCACTCCCATATATATAGTCTTGCTACTGTTCAGCTCTGTGTCACCGATCTTGCTTTTGAAAGGCTTCTGGGAGTCCTTGAGGAACAACGGGCAAGAGAGCAAGGCAGAAGTGCCTTCTTCTGGTGTCACTAGCTGGAAGTCAACTGCACCCAGGGAGAACAGAGCTTTTAAAGTAGTGAGTAAACAGCATGATTTTATCTTATCTCCATATTTTGGTTGGATTAGGGTGTGAAATAGAGGAGTTGTTTCTTTGCCTTTATTACGTATCTTCCCAGCTCTTTAATCATGCTTTATTAAAGTGTACCTTTGTTTCACAAGCCTTCAGGCTCATGTTTGAAGAGCTAGTGCTTCTCTTTTGTAGGGATTGCCAGGTCTTGATATCTACTGTGTTGACTTTGGATTCTCAATTAAGGAAGGCCAGGTCACAGGCAGCAGGGTCTCTGTCAAGACAGTATGAACAGCTGGTGATTCACCCCTTAGGGGAGCTACTTAATGCTGTGGCTTGATAGGGTCAGCAGTATATGAACTGATATTTTCAAGAGTAATTGGGTTTTCTGACAGAGGCTGAGATCAGAGAAAGGAGCTGGGATTCTAGTGACCTGGGATCTCAGTTGGGTCACTGGGTAAGATACTTCACCTCTCCATGGCCCATCCAACCTCTTGAAGGTACCCTATCTACCACCCCCCTTGATGTTGGTCTTCACTCCTTATTGGGTTGAAAAGGTCTGTGGAAAGATTGGTATATAGGGCTGTAAGACTGAGTCACAATTTGACCCTGGTTTTGCATGTAGTATGAGTGGCATGTCATGCTCATAAAAGAAGTGCTGCTTTAGCAATCTGACAGAGGAAAAACTCTCAAAACTACCTGAGAAGTCAGAGGTATACAAACACTGGAAGGAAAATTTCATGGGGTCCTAAAGATGGGAAATTCTTACTGAAGTCAGTGTCCTGCTGGCATGTAGTCCTCTTCAACAAAAGCTAGGTTTAAGGAGTGGATGAAACCCATAGATTTTGCATACCTCTTCTTTCCACATCATTCTGTACTTCTAAGTGGTAACTTGGAAAATGCAGACCCTGTTGGGTTGGGAGGTCAAGCACTGGCAGGTTTCTTAGCTGGGGGCGAGGGGGAGGGCCAGGAGACATGCAGAGCCAGAAAAGCTGCAGGGACAATGGGATGATGCTGGGGTGTCTTCCAGAAACAGAGTGGAAGAGCAATGCTGTGGGAGAGAACGGAACTCCTGACACAGAGCAGGGAGAGCAGTCAGCAGAGCGTGTCAGGGGATTAGTCATGTATGGGGAAACTGGCCTATGAAGCAGAACAAAAAAGTCCTGAAATAAACTAAGCAGACCACATTTAATTCATTGTAAAGAAATTTCTGTTGCAAGGAACTATCAAGGACAACTGTATTGGTGTGAGAAGGAACAGATTCTGCCCAGGAAATTGAATATTTAGACACATAGTGACCAGAACAGCACCCAGGAGAGTGGATGCTCATTGCCAGAACAAAAAGAACGGCTCTTTCCTACACATGCTTGGAAAACAAGAACCTGCTCCTGCTCTTGGCTATTTCTTATGCTATGGTATCTCCATCTCATACTGATTATTAAAGCTGAAGTCAACATCTCTGGTTACCTCTCTAGTGGAAGAGGTACAGCATCCCCCACTGAAAATCCACTCAGTCCCTATATAGCTGTTTTGTTTGTGCTGAAGCCTTTCCAATGTGTTGAAGGTGGGCTCTCCAGGGCTAGGGCTCTTCTCTCTAATCCAAGGTCCTGATCCAGCTGTCCACAACAAGCTGGAATCAGACCCTGGCTACTCCTGGAGGGGCAAAGTTATTCAAACCAGCTCCATGGCAATTAGCACAGTCTTGATTTAGCAAAAGCAGGTGAATTTAAGCAGGTAGCTAAAATTTTTTTTCAGTTGGACGCTGAGCTCTTTTCCAAGTTCTGCTGAAGTCTGTGGAAACCTCGTCAGGGAATGCAGTCTCAAGTTCATTTATTACTTTGGAATCTATGTTGATTGATTGTTTTTTTCCTGTCCACATGCTCTGCGGAGCATCAAGAAAGACCAGACTTCATCTGTGATGGGAGAGCTTCAATGTGCATGTGAAGGATAGGTCCAACTGCAGCAGTCAGGTTAAACTGCAGAAAGCTTCTAGCCTTGAGAGTAGGCATTGTTTATTTTTTTCCCTTTAGTTTCTCCTTTTCCTACTCTTTAGTCTTTTTTTGTCCTCCTATCTGCCTCCTTCATTCCCTCTTCCGCTGTTTTTCCTTTCCACCAGTTTAGGTTTTCTTCTTTCCCCCATGTTACTCCCTCTTCTTTCCCCGTCTCTTCCTTAAGTAGCCCTCTCCCCTCTTTTATTCCAGGATGGTGAGGTTGAGGGAAGCTGGGTGGGACTGTGTTGCTGAGCTGACTGCTGGCTGCCCTGCAGGGAAAGGCAGGTCTGTTAGCTGCAAGAACACAGGCCCTTCAGTGGCCTGGCAGAAAGGCGTTGCAAAGATGAAAAAATGCTGATAAAGCTAATAAAGAAATGGTACAGGTTGGTGTAGGTTTTGTAACTGTGGAGCTTGAAATTTATGAGTAAAGACCGAGACTAGATAGCAGAAAGATAATAAACTGAAGAAATGTGATAAAAGAAGATGAACCTTGAACAGAGGACAGTCACCCTTTTCTGGAAGGGAGAAGCAGAAGGTTCATATTTATTGTCAGATAGGACTCAAAATGAGATAGTTTAATGAATTGCTGCTGTTACTAAGCTGACTTTGGCATACTGAGTTATTACAGAAAGTCATTTGAACAGAAAATAAGAAATAAGGGTTGATATCCTTTATTATCAAAATCAAGAAAGTGGTCTTACAAAGGTCTTACTAGCTTACACTAGTAAGCTGTTACTTTTTTCATGCATACATCCTCTTTATCTGGCAGAACAAGATAGCACAAAATGTAAAAATAGCCTTTCAAGGTAAGCTCAGGAAATAGCTTTTTGCACTGACCCTTCTTATAACCTAAGCTATATAATCTATATATCAGTATACCTGTCGTAATTAATTTGAGTATCTTATTCCGCTGTCTAATCATCTCCTTTAGATTTATCACTCTTCTACATCTGGAATATCATTATGATTATAATCGGGTTAGAAGAATCGGAACCCGTTAGTATCATAACAATTTTATTAATATGCCAGCGGCATGAATCCTTGATGTCAGAGAAGTACAACCTCAAAAAGCTTTTCCCCTTTAAACACATCCCAGTGGTCTTTGTCAAAGGTAGAACGCTGTTCCTTCTGCACAGCAATCAACAACGCCTCTGACCACCAAGGGACCTCATCAGGTGTCACACCAAAACACTGTCCCAGTAACACTGCTTCAGGGGTAGAAAACATAACCAGAAAGGGTTAATAAGCCTCCCCATTTACCAGTAATCTTTCATTTCGATTACCTTTGCCCCAGGGAGGGCATGTGCACCTGTGGATGATTATGGGAAGCCAGACTTCATAAAATGAGAACATGTGGGTTTAGTGGGTTCCTTATTGTTGAGCAGTGTGTTACAGTGGAAGCAACTCTCACTGGAGAGGAAGGAGGTGCTTTGGCTGTGGACAAACATCTACTTATTTAGTTTCAGCTCTGAAAGTCAACTGTTGCATTCCTGCTCTTAGTCAATTTGACCTATTGCGCAGTAGGCAACTTTTCCAGTTCCTAAAGCACCTTTTTGCCCCTACTCTCCCCTAGTGACTTGTTCCAGGGCTTTTTCAGCAGTGTTCTTTTTTTTTTGTTTTTGCATCAGTGTTTCTTATGTGGTGTTTAGCTTAAATTCGGACTGCCTGCTACCCATGCAGCTGGTACTTAACTTCCACTGGTTGTCCTAACTGTGGAAGAGTGGAGCAAGGGGTCAGAAAGGAAACTGTTATTTAGTGGGAAGAATCATAGAATGGTTCAGGTTGGAAGGGACCTTGAAGATCATCGAGTCCCAACCCCCCTGCCATGGCTCCCAAGGTACTATTTGGTGCTTATGTTCAGGTAGCATAACATTGCACTGTTAAAGGGGAAAGACTTCCTCCCATAAAAAATAGCTAACCTGCAAAACGAGGGAATCTCCTAACAGCTTCTATTCTAATAATACATTAGTTAAAACATTGGGATTTGGAGACCTTGAATTGCATGTTCTGCCATAAAACGGAGGAGTCTGAACAGTAGATGTGAATGCATGATCTGTGTTGTGTGAGTCGTTGCTGGTGTTGCTTCAGGAAATTCCTATGGAAAAAATAAATCAGGGGTGAAAGAAGAAGCAAAAAGAAAATCTACCCAGAAGTGCCTTTGGGTTGGCTGGTGCTTTTCAGTATCTGCAAACTCTATGACAAACTGTGAAGGTATTGCTTATACGCAGATGGATGCACTCCTTTAGAAGAGGGAACCAATGGAGATTTGACTCTGTTGCTCATGTCTCAATGTAATGCTGCATGCTAATTTCTGGGGAATGTTAAAGATGACCATGCCATGAACATCACAAACAGAAAGAGGTAGCAAGCCCTGCCAGGTACTGGAGGTACTTTTTTCTTTTTTTGTAATGGGTTGAGATGTTGAGATTAACAAGGCAGCAAAGCATCTGCATTAAACATGGTATTTCTGTTTGAGGTGTGGCTTTGCTGCTTGAAACATGCAAGGCTGAGTTTTAACAGGACTATTATAGTAATGCCTATGTGCAACTGAAATAAGGTAGTTGTGCATAGCATAACCTGTATATAGCAAGCTATTAATCTATCAGAACCAGAAACACTAACTTCAGGTTTCATAACTTTCTCTGACCCCATCCTCAACTCTACTTGTGCATAAGTGAAAGAGTAACTTTCTGAGGAGCATCCAACTTGTTCCAGCTCTGTGCTGGTAAGAACATGCCACAGATGAGACTGCATTGCCCTTGAAGAAGGACATAGGCATTTGCTTAATTTTGGTTTCTCACTGTTATAAAACTTGCCTTTAAGCAGTAGGGGCAAAGAGTAACAGTTGGATAATTATGATTTAGAACGGGATTTTCTCACAGCTAGCAACCTTTCTGTGTCACCTTGCACCCTCTAAGACAAATGTGGTGCCAGGGAGACACTCTTTTGACCTAGACCTACTTCAGGGACATAGTTTTATAGTTCTGAAGTTGCTATTAAGTATAAAACCTGGTACCAATCATACTTATGGGGTTAGTAAATTAAGAAAAGGGTTCGGTTCAGCAGACTGCATCTGAAATTCCCCTATAAAATATTCATCATTTAATATTAAAGGTGTGAAAGAGTGGAAGTGCAGTTCAGTTCGTTGGGGCAGAGAGCAGCTATCTTTCCACACTGTCTGCTTTTTCAGAGGTTAGTTGGTTTGGAACAGCTCCTGACAGAATCTTTTCTATGGAGCATCATGGGTCACACACAAATAAATTAAATACAGCAAAAGTAGTATGTGTTACTAACTGAATATGGCCTGACTCTGAATGTGTATTTCAGACCGGCCAGTAGAAACAGCAGATACATCAAATCCTTCTGAGCCTGCAGCATATTTTCTGTGCCAGTACGTACTTTCCAGAAAGCTTCCATTCTTGCTCAAGATCTCTTGGACAATAGCAATATAATTGAAGGGACCTGCTCGCTTGATGCAGTGTCTTGAAAGGGATATTTGAAAGTCCTTTTTGAAAGATGGGCACATGATAAATCCCTTCCAAATATCTCAAGGCTGAAAAGCTCATGTTTTATAATACTGATTTTACCAAATGTAAATGTTAAACAGAATCCATTCTGTTGCTATTACAGAAAAGAAGATATATTTTTAAGCAGAAGAAATATGGTTCATGTTCCCAAAAAACTTTTACTCTTGGGGCTAAGCCAAACTTTGTTAATGAGTCATTGTAGTACAGCTACCATCCTTCTGAAGTAAGTAAAGATCCAGTGTATCAAAGGTTGGAGTGGGGCAGAGGGAGTGGACAGGTTTGGAATTGAGACATTAACCACTTGACTGATCCTGGTAGGTCAATAGATAGCATCTGGCAGTGCTGACTGGCATCCAGGCAGACTTTGCTTCATCCTGCATTTGGAGGACAGTCTTCTGGCTAAAAATCAGGCTCAGGACACGGGGCTTGAATCTTTGCTGTGCCCAAGTTTCAGGCAAGCTGTGTTTTGCCTGTGCTACATTCTGGATGAGCATTCAGCTCTTGTGTTCAAAGCTGAGTCTGAGGTCTCTAGCAAGCCATGGACAGCAGCAGTGACCTACGCTTTGGTAGATGAGTCCTTAGGGTCCAAAGCCAGTTCGTGCAGCTTATCTCCTTGAGTCTGGTTGCTGCTGGGGTTCATGCTGCACTGTTCAACAGCAGGTGAGCTGTAACCTTTGAGCTGCAACCAGGATTCTAGACTTGGCACAAACAGACACATAGGACTGTTGCTTAAAAGCCTTAGTGAGGTTCAGTGATGGAGGGCAGGTTTCCTCATCCCTGCATTCCTGCTCTGCCATCCTCCCTGCCAAGGGTGCTGCTGTGGAAGCAAGGGTAGCAGAACAGGCATTGCATCTTCTTATTGCAGCTGGAGTATTAATCCAAGCTAAAACCAGTGACAATTTAAGGTAGTGAGTAGCCATGATTGCTGAAGAACAGGTGTGTGAGCTGATCGGGTGCCCTTGCGTTGCAGGCAGTGCCTCACGCTTGGCAGAGAGGTTATTCCCACCAAATGTAATCTCAGCTGAATCTGTCTGGGTGTCTGGGTTTAAGCTGCGAGGTACAGACACACTTAAAATCCAGTCTCTTTTTGAACGGGAAGGGTGCCAGTTGGTTAGGCAAGAGGGGTGTGAGGGTATATGACCACGTGGAGATGGGAGCACTTCTACTTAAGATGACCACGTATTTGCCCAGTTGTTTTATCAGAACTTGAGAGCTAGCGATAAGGTGGTGGAAAACTCATGTTTGCACCACATAGTAACTGAATCCAAGAACATGGAATGATTCTGCTGGTGATACACAGCCTTTGTGGATGCTAAAATATGCATTTTAAAAGGTGTGGGTTCTTGACTCTTCACCTAGTCAATGATTACTTATGCATTCCTCTGGTACTATGAATTCAGACGTAATGAGTTTCAATGGGTTAATCTCCATGAACAGAGCAGTACAAATATCAAATACTGTAGTACGCTTCGGAGAGCTTTTGTGGGAAGAGAAGTGGTTACTGCTACAAGGATGTATTGTCCCTAGAAAGGGGTTAGCTCCCTGAGAAGGATACATATCCTAGGCAAAAGGAGAGGACAGACTTGCAAATACTCTTGAGAGGTAAGGGGGAATTAGAAATTACCTTCATTAAGCCATTCCCCTCAGCCTGGAAGTGCTGTGTGGGATTTCTTATTCTGCAGAACATGGGGCAATGTGACTTTTTTTTTAATGTATCAGATGAAAACTTACCAAAAGAGAATGTTAGAACCTGACTGGTCTGAATAAGCTCAGGTCTAATAAAGAACTTCTAGTTTAATGGCAGAAGAGCACCTGGAAATATTTTTGCAACAGTTGGGAGACCAGAACTATTTTAATTAGGCATTTTGATTTTAAATTAGGAGTGAATGTAACAGTGGTGTTCTGAATGAGTTTATAACACTTTATTTTAGTAACTTGCACTTTTGAGATTTGAGTTTGGCAGTTCTAGATTCCTGGGAGGTCTCCAACTAGAAAACAATGAGAAAACCAAAAGAAGTGGGGTATTCTGCATTTATTCCACCTTTCAGCCTTTTTTTCACTTCATAGTTTATGCTGAAGTGTCTTAAAAAATGTTGCATTGGACACTAAAATTTTTGCAGGAATACATGAAAGTTTTTTGAGGAAAAAAGTTACTTCAAGAGGAAATTATTGTCTTTTTCTCAGTGAACTCATAGTTTACTCTACATTGGACAGAATACCACATACCATTAGGCTTCAGAAAACTTAATGCCTGTGGAGGAGTTGCAAATCTTGATTACAATAGCTCTCTTTGTCAACAGCATACCTGAAAGCCAGCTGGAACAGCCTGCTTTATTCAGGGACTTTTCGCTCAGTTCTGTTCAGTGTCAATTATCTCTGGCTTGATATCACAGCAGTAAGTAGTGACTACTTATCTGTGCTGAGATGCCTCTCCTTAAAATTGATCTGTTTGCACGTGAGCCCTCAATGCCAGCCTTATCAGAGAGGGTGCTAAAGGCTTTTGACCTGCACCTGCGGGGAGGGAGGCAGTAAGTCACGCAGGGTGCAGGCCAGCTGGGTAGGAACCCACCTGGAGGTGCTGGCTATGAGGAAGCCTCTGAATGGAGCTGAATGGATTTACTGTCTTTCTCCAGGGACTGCTCTGCCCCCCTGTTCCAGGCAGGGCCAGCGCTGAGATCTGAGCTCAGAAGCCTCTTTGGGCTTCTTCATGGCTTGGATGAACTCTGCTTTAGTTCCCTTATCTCTGGTGGAGGTGAAGATTGCATAAGAATTCAAATTAAATACCTCTTGATGGATAAGTACAAGAACTTCATAGTTTTAAGTTCCAGCTTAATACCAGAATATGTCTCCTGTCTCATTGTGAGGCCTAGAATTGAATAGACTTAAAATACCTGCTCATTTTGAATTCCAGATACTTCAATATTTGAGTCATAGTCTTCTACAGAAATCTGTGTAAGACTTGAATCAGGAATTATTTCCTTAGATACAAGAGGTGGTTGCTAATAACTTGTTTAACGTCTCTAGAAGGCGTCTTGTGGACAAGATAGAAATAGTTATGGAAAAATGCCTGCTAGTCACTGTGAAGATCAGTACCTGATAGGAGATTGTCTGCCTGCGTGGTTGGTAGCAAAACCAGCGTCCTGATCAGAGGCATCCTGGTGACTGCTACTATAAGTCCTAGTAAAAGGCCTGAGGGGGAAAAAGAATTATTAGCACGTAAACTTGTAGATCAGAATCTTAAATCATTTAAGTTCATGTCTAATTGCAATAACTGCAGGGCAAGGCTGCATGGGTTGGCTTATATGGGATCAGACCTTTATGAGTATGGGACAGAAGGCACAGGGAAACAAACCCTTTATTTTTTGGGGTGCTCAAAAGCAGAGTGCTCAGGAAGCTTGTCTTTTCTAACAAAGCCATAGAAGGGCAGGCGTGAACGTATCGCTAACAAAGTTACAAAGTTTTTTGCCATTTGGGCTAACACAAACCTGTTAGTGGGTAGAAATATCTGAGCCATTCCAGTTCAGTCCAAGAGTAAAGGTATGTACAGCCTGCACCAGCTCACCCACCGCTACTTTGGGAGTAGATGCGGTGAGATGTAAAGACCCCATTATTGCAATTGGAGAGCTCTAACCTGGTAGGCAGGAAGCAGGTCTGATGGTACAACTATGTAATCTTTACACAATCCTTGTTGTGTAAGGTGTTTACCCCCTGGCCTTTGGGTAATTATGGCATATATTAGCCTGCCAGAACCTAAGAACTGTAGATTGTGTAATGAAGGAGTGGTTGATGGGGAATGGGCGACCTAAGCTTTGGATTTGGCGTGTGAGAAAGCGTAACAACCAGTTTTAGTAGGAAAGGGGCAAAGACCCTACTTACTTAGCCAGAACCATACTAAATCTTCCAGAACTGCTAGAAAACAGGAATATAAGCAAAGTACAAAATGGATAACACAGAACAGCAAACAAATCTTGGAAGTTTCCTCCCCTTTGGAAGTGGAAGGAACAGCTGAACTTATCAGAAATAGCCATGGACAGTTCCAGTGTACTTTCTGTATTGGTTTTGTCTAATTTTCTTCAGTGCAAGCTCTCTTGGAGCAGATAACCCCAGTTAATTAGCTGCTCAGAAGTCAATCACCCCAGATATTCTTCCAGATGAAAGCAGTTGTTGTTGGCCATTGCCCTTACTGACAATTGAGAGAACACATGGTTAGCACAGTTATACCTGAGAATTTAAACCATCTTCTGACTAACTAGGTGTGCACACAGACTCCTAGTGCAAGGGTTTCCCACAGATGAAGGAATAATTTGCTGTTTTCATTACACTGTCTCAGCAAGCTCCCACTGGGGAGGAAAGCAAGGTGATAATGGTGTGGGGAGCCAGCACCAGCTTAGACCCCCCACCACCACCATTAGCATAAGGATAGGTATAACTTCTTCACCTCTGAATGTGGCCTGGCCCTCTGGCAGGATGCTGGGAATGGCCCTTGGGAATAAGCAGCCTGTCCAGTGAAACAGTACCTACATCTGTGGCAAGACAGGATATCAGTGATTGATGCTGCATACAAATCCTGAAGTACGGTGTCAGCTCAAGTAGTTGTGTTACAGTCTTATATAAACTTCAGAGATGGCTCCACCTGCGTGATTGGTTGTAGACACCTTCGTTAGGTTGTCATGTAATGCTGGATCAGTAATGGGACACTTGTGTGAACAGCCTTCGGGCCTCTGCTAGGAAACTGGTTCTGCTCTTTCTAGGTTTCTACTGGCTTATACTCCTGAGGGACAATTCGCTGACAATCTTGTGGCTGTTTGCTTTACATACATTCTCACCCAGAAGTCACTGACAGTTTGCTCTACACAACAGTAGAGTAGGAAAACATTATTTCAACTGTTTTTTATTAATTATTTAAATATGTAGAGTTATTGCTACGGATTAGACTTTGAGTTTTATCAGAAGAGCATAGCCTATGCCCTGTGATGAGATTCAAGATTGCATAACGAGTGCTGCATGGGGAAAGTAAAGACACATGTCTCAAATCTACTGGCCAGGTATTGGCTACGGGGCTGGGGGTGGGAGTACAAGGAACTCTTAGGAATGGGTGCTGAGGTGTGCAGCTGTTGCAAGATGGGTTTAAATCAGAAGCTTGTTGGGTTAAGGTTTGTGGTTAAAGTTTTAGGTGTTGTCAGTGGATGCTTCCTTCACTATTTCATTCAAGAGGAAGGCACTGCCTGACCATACCTGGACTCCTCTGTCATGCTCTGGTATCCCACTGTTCTTGCTCCTCTGCTTTCTGGCTGGTACGTCTCCTCTTTCAGTTCTCCTGGCACTTTCCCTGACCATGGCAGGTTCCTCATCTCTACAGCGCACCCCAGCCCTCTTGACAGAGATGTCAGACCCTGTATCCCCTGCCTGACACTAGCCAGGCTGTTGCACTGGGGTTCTTTTAATTCAAAACCAGTGTCATGTTTAAATAAGGTTGTGAGTGTTGTGACACATCTAAATACAGCTCAATGGGGTTGCTTGTACAAGCATAACTCTGCTACTTAATGGTCCTCCCTCTCTCCTAATATAAAGTAAGACAGACTGTCAGGCTGCATTTTAAATTCCATGGCTAGGGCTGCCTGTTGGACATTTAAATAATCATATTGCATTTAATGGTTTTATAGCCCCTCACTCCTGGAGACCTATTGCTGCTGGCAAGCAGTGCTGTGTGACTGAAGTCCTAGCCAAGCTTCCAGCAGCTGGATTTGACAGGGATCTGGAGGTTAAAGTCAGCCTTGGCAAACAATAATTGGGGAGCCAGCTCAGGTGGTGGCCTGCAGCTGCTGCTCCACTCCCAGCAATAAATCATAGTGGGGACTTGACTTTGGAGCTGAGGCTGAAAAAGGACATTGGTGCAAAAACTCAGCTGTAAAGCACCTCCCCAGGGCACAGGGCAAGTACACAGAGGTGGGTTAGAGAATGAGTATCTGCAGGCTCCTGATCCATCTCCCCATGGCTGTATGGCAAAGAAAACACCTGTTCAGCTCTCTGCTGTGCCACAGTTAGGAAGGCAGTAAGGACTGTGCAAGGGATGCTTCACTTCAGGGTCGTGTCTGAAATAAGTTAAGGAGCTTATGGGAGTTGGGCTGGCAGTTAAGGTGGAGCTCAGCTGTATTTGTTATTTGTACTATTGAAGATGAGAAAGCTGCACATCTTTAGCTCATACATCTGCTTCTTCCGTAGTAGGATCAATCTGACAGATTGCACAGATGCACTTTTATTAAGAGCATTCATTATCTTTTTCTGGCCCAACTTGGGCTCCAGAGACCCAGCCCAGAGGGCAACGTGGTACCACAATGTGGTGCAGGAACAATGCCCAGCAACCAGTGTCTCTTCTTCACAGCAGACTGCGTGCTTGTTCCTTTCCCCAGTGGTGTGTGTCTTATTCTTGTCCCGGGGGCTGGCGGTGGGCTGGGAGCTGTGCCTGAGGCGTATGAAGTGGGCTGGAGCATCCTTTGCAAGGTCTGTGTGCCTACCGGGGCAGCTAGACACTCAGCATGGAGCTCTGTGGGTCTAGGAGATGCTCATGAGTGGCACCTGAACCCAGAGAGGAGGTGAAAGATGAGAGCAGAAGTACTGTCTGGGGTTTTCCCTTCTCTCCTGCTCTCAGAATAACTTGTCTGACGAAGCAGTAGCTCTTTACAGGAGCCCAGCAGTGAGGCAAGCAGTTGTGGAGGAGAACGGCACAGCCCAAGCCAGGAGCCTATGGGTTAACACACCAGCTATGGGGCTGGAGTCACCCCAGGCTTGCAGGAGAGCCCAGCATAGAGCAGCCTTCAGATGAAACAAAGTACCTTCTGCCTAGCTGGGGCGCAGATAAAAGATTCCATGGCATTTCTTGTGAAGCCTGGAGGAGACTGCCAGTGCTGAAGCTGAACTCTCTCTGCCAACAAACAGAACTGTCTTTAAACTCTGAGGCTGTGTGTGAGCTATTGTTGGGGACATAATGGCTTCTCTGTTTCCCTGCTCAGTCATTGCTCTGCAAACACGCCACTGGTCTCTTTTAAAAGTAGTTGAGTGTAAATCAAAGTCTAGAACCTGGAAAGAGGTTTCATCCATTTACCTTTTACTGCCCTTGGTTGACATTTATTTACAGAACAGCACATACAGTAGATTTACACCCCAGTTCGAGTGGCTTTACTCGGAGATGGACATCTTTAGTGCTCAGACTGAGACTTGCAGATACAGGACTTGGATAGCAAATGTGTATCTCCTAATTTAAATAACAGGAGTGGGGGTGAGGTTGAGGGGGCAGTGCTTGCTAATCTCCTCCCTCGGAAAAGTTTTGGTTTGGCTGGCCTGGCCTGTTTCCTCTAGCTGGCACGCTCACCGCTCCTTAGTCCTGCGTGTGCTGCTGCAAAGCACCGAGTGCTGCTCTGACTGCTGGAGTTCGCTCTACTTTGGGCTGTTGAACATCCACAGAGGGTGGGGTTGGTGGATCCACTCTTCACCACAATGCCATGGATTGGCTTGTCTCTGAGGATGGCAGATGCTTTCGTAAGGTAAAGGGCATCTTCGCTATCTATTATTGTACAGTAGTCATGGTGACAACCCAAAGCTGCACTACACAGGGGGAAGTTAGTCCCTGAAGGCAATATGATGAATTTAGGTCTTTTTTGATGGAACAATCCTGTAATGGGAAAGGAAATGGATCTAAGAGTAGCTGTTCAAGCTGTGTTTCGTGAACTGTCAGTCCCAACAAGCTGGCAGTGACTCTCCATCCCCTCAATAGCTCTCAACTCATTCTGGTGTATATCCGGAATGTGCTTACGGGAGAGCTCCTTGGTGTCCTGTGCTCACTCATGGATGAGCTGTGTAACCCTGTGCACCCCAAGAGCAGCTGTAGGCAGGACTGGGAAACTCAGAGACATGAGTACTGGCCATCGCCCTCTAGAAGCAGCAAGCTCCTTGGAAAGGTGCTCTGGCCAAGGGCCCAGACAGGAGGGGGTGCTGTGCTCACACTGGGGTGTGCCAAATAGCTTTGGTCAAGGTTGCTTGCTAATGGACAGAGACTCCTTCACAGATATGGTATTTAAAAGTAAATTGTATGAAGTTAAATGTTTTAAAAAAAAATTCCTCTGAAGATGATGTGAATCGTGACTAACACCAATTATGTTCTGCTCCTTGGATTTCCCTTCTCACCTAGAAATCTGCTGCTGTTTTGGTGTATGAGGTTACCTACCTGCTGTAAGACAGGTTCTTGCCCAAGTAACAGCTGTTGGTTTAGGGTCTTTTCATTGCTGGTACTTTAACACTTCAGAGCTGTTACCAAAGGGCTTCTAGGATTCCCTGGAGTGCTCGCTGAAGTAGATCACACTGCAAAGAGGATGGCAGTAATGGGTAAAGGGGAAGCTGATAAAAGCTTCAAGTTAGAATGGTTGTTCTGCACAGAGATGGCAAGGACATAGAGAAACGGTACCAATGCTGCCCACAGAAAAGGTCTTGATATGATTCTGGGTGAGGAAATATCTGGGAGACTGTCTCTGTGAGAGATTCAGGGAAGGAGGAAGCTGTTCACTGCCCCGCAGTTCAGAACTCATGGAAACCTGCTAAAAAAGCAGGACCTGTAAAGATAGGAAGAAGTTACATATATATATAATCACTATGTGGCTATGAAGTAGGTAGGAAGAGGTCAACACAGGTGGCTGCTCACCTGGCAAAGCCAGCCTGCCCCAGGGGTGCGGGCAGGATGCAGTCCTTGACTCCATCACATTACAAAGGAGGCAAACAGCCTGACAGTGTTTGTTGGAGTGGGGAATCTGGTTAAAAGTCTCTGATTGTTATTACTGACTTGATTTGGAAGCTAGATCAAATCCAGTCTGACACTGGCACCCTGTTCTCCCAAGCAGAACAGTGACTTAAATGCTTGCTGAGCATCTAAAATCCTCAGAGCGTAAAATCACAAAGAACAATCAGTAGTTCTGTCACTACTGAAAGGAAACAGTAAAAGAGCAGCTTGAACATCCCCTCTCCTCTTCATATTCTACTTCACTTCAAAACAGGACATCACCCTGATGTAACTGTCAAGGCCAGAATTGGGCTCACGCCTTCCCTGGCCATTCCTTCCCAAACCACCCTTCCACGTGCAGACCTGTTGTCTGCTGGGAGGCAGAGGGGAAAACAGAGGGTATGAAAGAAGGTAGATGAAAAGACTGATCTTGTGCCTGATCCTCTGCTCCCTAGTTCCCATGTGCCCCAGAAGCAGCAAGGCTGACAATCCTGTCTCTTCCCACAGGAACATGAAGAAGCGCTGTGTGGTGGTCGGAATCGTGACTGCAGCCCTGCTGGGGCTCATCCTGTTCCTGGGACTCTTCTTCGGGCTGCGCTCTGACTCAGGGGACACACACACTTACAAGAGGGCGGCTGTGGCTACAGACGCAGGGCAGTGCTCAATAATTGGAAGGTACCCGCTAATTGTGCCATGACTCTCATTAGCTCTGACAGCTCTTGTGCAAGACAAAACTGTTGTTTCCCTGATGTTCAGGTGCAAGCCTGGCAGTTGCCCAGCACAGATAATCTCCAACCTTCCTGTAGAAAGAGGAGGCCATGATAAAACCTGGGCTTTTACCATCCCTGACCAATGTTACTGCAGTTGCTCAAAGACAATGTAGCAGGCAATGATTCCCTAGATGTGTGAATAATGGGAACAAGAGATGCTTTTCAAACTCCTTTTAAAAACCATTTATCAAGCTGTCCTTCAGTTCTAGATGCAAGTGCTTCAGATTTCAGGCTCCTCAGAGAGTTGTCATTTCTCACGTGTAGTGAATGTGTCTGGGATGCCTGTCCCCCCATGTACTTTGACACAGTGTTTTCAAGCTAGTTTGGATATGTCCTTGATGAGGGCTGATCTGGTCTGCACCTAAACCATTAGGATCTGTTCTCTAAGGTGACAGAAGCTCAAAACTTCCTGTTCCTGAGGAACCTGTAGTCTGGGTGTGAACAAATATGTGTTAGAGAATCTGTTGTAGATTCTAATCTGTTGTAGATTCTCTAATCTCTGACGAGATTAATCCACTGCTCACAGGTAGCTGAGACACTGTAACATGTCACCACCTTCTCTTCTGCTGCACAGGGACATTCTTCAGCAAGGTGGATCAGCAGTGGATGCTGCGATTGCAGCTCTGCTTTGTGTAGGACTCATGAATGCTCACAGCATGGGCATTGGAGGGGGCCTCTTCTTTACCATCTACAACAGCACAGGTAAGGGACAGGGCCATACATATCTGGAACAGTTTGAGAACTGTTTATCTAAAGCAGATGATCTATACTACCTGAGTGAAGGTAAAAGACTGACTCTCTCAGCCTCTGGGGTAACATGCTGTCCTCAAAATAATTGCCAAGAAACTGGCTCACATTCATCAGACTTCTTCATCAGAGACCATGCCTGTTTGTTGAGTCCAGAGCTAAACATCATCTTCCTTGCTCTGTCATTAAAGGAAAAGTGGAAATCATTAATGCAAGAGAGGTGGCTCCAAAAAAAGCATCGGAGGACATGTTTGGGAACAACACACAGCTCTCTCTGAAAGGTATGGCAAAGGCTGTTTCACGGCTTTGAAGGGACCACATAACTCCAACATTAGCTGCTACTAACATATCTAAATTAAGAACACTTCTTATAGTTAGGTTCTTGCATATCTACAGGGTTTCTCACCTAGAAATGTCCTCTACTTTACACAGTCTGCAAACTTCCATCCTGACAAGGAAGCTAAAAATAATGTCCTTCAAACTAGTTGGTCCCCTCAGCAATTTCTGCTTTTCACTTCATGAAAATGCAGGTGAATTCAAAGGACCGAGTATGGCCTGTTCTGTATTTGCCATCTTTCCTTTCCACCTCTTTGAGTAAATCTTTGTGGATCAACTTAGTTCTTGTCAATTCAAGTGTCCTCCCTGAATACCTTTTGTGGTGGCTTCAACTGATGGGCTTCAGAGAAGAAATTGTAATTTCCTTTCAGGGAAGTATTTTCTAATCAAAAATAGAAATACTAACTAATTCTCTTCATGGTCACTCCAGTAACCAAGGAGGAACAGCATCTTGGAGGGGGTTTGAGAAGTGTTTTGGACTTCTGGGAGTTGCCAATAAAAACAGGATTGAAGCAAACTGCTGCATCACTGTGCAATGTAGTAATCGGTCTATTGTAATTGTAGTTACAATGCTGCAACAAAGTTTTTGGCTGAAGTATGTGCACAGTCTGTGCCCTCTTATGTAGTGTGTTCTCCTCTGAGGGACTGGAAACCGCAGGCAGCTATGACAGCTTCTTTGTTCTGAGCAGCTTTTCTCTGGTACAGAGCCTACTGAGGGGAAATGACCCAAAAACTTGAGTTACCAGCAAGAGGATGGAGGTGTTTCAGCAGTCCAGAATATGTAGGCATATATGTCAGACAGAATAATTCTGTTAGCGTCGTATGCACAAGCAGAGCTGCTCATAGTATACATAATCCCTGCCTAAAAACAGGGCTGACAGAGAAGCCTGCTCTACCTCCTACTCCACTAATCGCTTTCTTTCCTTGCTGTGGAAGACTAATACATTCCTTATCTGCTCCAGGAGGACTGTCCATTGCTGTTCCAGGAGAAATCCGCGGGTATGAACTGGCTCACAAACGTCATGGCAAACTGGCATGGAAAGAACTGTTTCAGCCCAGCATCAAGTTGGCAAGAGAAGGATTTCCTATTGGGAAAGGCCTTGCAGCTGCCATCAGATCAAAACAGGAGGCAATTGAAAGCAATCCCTCACTGTGGTAGGTAGAGCAGTTGCTGTTCTGTGCAGAGAGATTTGGGGTAACTGCATCCTAGCTGAAAAGTCTCTGTATTTGTGTAATGTAGAGTCTGTGAGGACTGTGCCTTGCCTTCAATGACTGTACTCACTGTACCTGCTGATGTTATTCCAGCTACCTGAAGGTGCTAAATCATGTGGCCAATTTTAGGAATGTTCAGTCCTGACCTTTAGAGGGAGATAAATTCTGCACTCTAAGTCCGTTTATCTGAGCAAAGGTGGAATTAGAATACCTGCTGGGATAAATCTGTCAGATGGCAATGTATTTTCTGAATCCCCAGCTTTTCCTCATGCTGTAAGTGCACCAGCTAATCTTGCCTGCATTTGGGGCAATTGCAGAATCTCCTTGAACATCTCATCTGCTGTCAGATAGTGGGAATTGAGGTCATCTCTTACTCTGCAGTCAGCCTTCCTGAAACATTGCCTCTGACCATTCACTTCTGGCAATGACTATGAACATGAAGGGGTTTAAATGCTCCTCTATTTCTTCTTACAGTCAAACCCTCAGTTTCTATGTCGAGCCCCACTGGAGATCATGCTTAATCCTCTCTTTCCTTAAAATCTCTGCCAGCTGCAGGTTGGTTTCCAATCTAATTGGGTTTTACAGCCTGGGCCTATCTCCTGTACTTCCATCTGGCAGGTCCACAGCAGCACATTCATGATCCATGGTGAGGGAGCTAGACAGGAAACTGTCTACCTCAGTGCTCTGACAAACAGTGTTCAAAATGCATTCTCCTGAACTCACTGGAGGCTTTGAGCCTCGTAGCTTCATAGTCTGTGCTCTCAACAGAACTGCCTGAGTTCAAGGATATGGCCCCTCCTGGGCATCTTGAGGCAGTTGTTGGCCCCTTGGGCAGTTAGGGAGAGTGGCCTCCCTTGGTGAAAAATGTGGACACTCCGTTCTGCAAGCTTTGCTGAGCAAATTCTGAGCAATGTGGAATGCCGGCTCAGAAACCACTGTTCACTTTTATGTCCCAGTGAAAGATATCAGGGCCCCTGGAGCATGGCTCAGACAGTTTCTCATCTCTCCAAGAAGCCTCTAGCACGAACACTCAAATACTGTGACAGCTGGTACAGGTACACACAGTTTTGAACTTGTCTCTCAGATCTGATCTTCTGCTTTTTCTGTTAGCGAAGTGTTCTGCAGAGGAGGGAAAATTCTTCATGAGGGCGATATCATCAAGATGCCAAAACTAGCCAACACATACGAGACTATAGCCAATGAAGGAGCAGATGCCTTTTACACAGGAAGCCTGGCAAAACAGATCATCGATGACATCCGCAGTGTAGGTGAGAAACAGGACATCTGTCCAAAACAGCGTGAGTGACCTAACTGCTGCAGCTCAGCATCCAGGGAGGAGCTGGTGACCTGCAGAAGCCTTGGAAGTGTGTCAAGCCTGCTGCCTGAAATGCCACGTCTGAGATCTGTGGCAACAGAACACCCAAGAGGAGCCATTAGCGGCTTAATGGATGCATTTGAAACTTAGTCAGAAATGGCTAGTTTATACTGTGCATTCCTGTACCATGTAGTCTAGCAAGTCTATGTATTTCTGGATAGACCTTAGCAGATACGTGCTGTTTACAGAGCCTGAATCCAACAAGTTTCTATCTAAAACATTAAGTACATGGTCCTGTAAACTCGGAGCTCGTTTAATCTCTCAGTGCCACTAGATGGTGGTAGTATCCTGTCCTTACTAGCTGGCACTGGCTACTTCACTCAACCTCGTGAGAGTCATTTACTGGCTTTATTTGTGATAGTTTATTACTTTTTTCCCCCTTTTGATAAGAAAGGCAATAGAACATACAAATTATTCTGCTTGTGGGGTAGCACAAAGCATCTGCACTCAGAAGCCGCATCCTCCTCCTGTAAACAGGACTCTTAGCGACATTTTGTTACCTGACATTGCTGGTGTCTTTTGTAAAAAAAGATGGTTCACCAGATTTTTTGGCTGCTGTAAATCAGCCCAACTTCAAGCTTAGGCTATCTGAATCTCAGCTGGATCTATCAAGGAATAAATCCATCTCCTGTGCACCCATCTTTGCTTTCTTTACCTTGTAACTTCCTGGATTTGTCTGTGATCCTTCCTGTTCCTTGCTGTGATGCATGGTGATGGACTCCTATTACCTCCTCTTCCCACCAGATCACATAAAGCCACATCTATGGTTTCCTTCTCTTTTCCAGGGGGCATTGTTACATTGGATGACCTCCGGGACTACAATGCAACACTGATCGAAGACCCCATAGAGGTCACACTTGGGGAGTTTACCCTCTACACGCCTAGTGCCCCCCTAAGTGGCCCAGTGCTAGCCCTCATTTTCAACATACTGAAAGGTGAGAGTGCCCCTGAGCAGTGCCTTACAGGCAGCAGGAGCTAGGAGACCTCCAAAGACAATGCCTTTTTGATTTTGGGAGCTGGGCCTTCCTTGATAGCCCTCCTGCAGGTGAGAAGTCTGAGACCCCAGGAGAGATCAAAGATGCAGAAACATTCCTTTTCTGCTGTAAACTTAGGAATGTTGCCTTCCTACCTGAACTACAGGTGCAAGAGGAAAAAGTGCTCCTGATTGTGGCACCTTCCTGATACCTGCATGGGTGAAAACTAATTTGTACTTGAGGCTTCTTTGGAAAACACCTCTGCAAGTATAAATCCTGCTGGTGACTTCCACAGTGCTCAAAACTACCAGGGCTCCTGTGTTCTCCATGTGGAAATTAGGACAGTCCAGTGACTGTATCTCTGTAGAGATTGGGCTTCAAGATTATACCATTTGATATGGGCTTATTAGCAGTCCATTGACCATGTGCTTTCCTTTGTGTTCACAATTGATTGTCTTCTGTTGCCAGGATATAACTTCTCCGCTGACAGCATCAAAACTGTGGAGGAGAAAGGTCTGACTTACCACCGCATTGTGGAGGCCTTTCGCTTTGCCTACGCCAAGAGGACTTTACTGGGAGATCCAAAATTTGTCAATATTACAGAGGTACCTGGCAAAAGCTTTTTGTTTCTGCAACACCAAGGTTCACTGGAACATGGCTTACAGTTTTTGGGTGACTAAACTTTGTCAGGGATGCTCTGTGCCACCTGCTATTGACAGGCACTGAAATATCTCTGAATCAAAAAGTGAAGTCCTATGTGACTCATGGCTGATATGTGGGGGATAGAAATAGAGGAAACCTTCTTGCTCTAAGGAGAAGCAAAATCCTCAATTCATCAGGAGCGTTTGAGTATAATTAGGGTTAATCCTCCCTATTTTCATAGTGTTTGAAGCCTTATTCACTAGATGATACTCCCAGCATCCTTGTGGCTCTCTAACCACAGTCCTGCCTATAGTAAATGGACCAACAGAGGGGAAGGGGTGAGGCAGGAACCCTGCTTTTCCCAACTTCTTACTTTATGCTTTCACTTCTGTGACTCTGCAAAAGCAGCAGGATCTGAGCCCGGCCCAACTTGATGGACACAAATTTGCAACTTACAGAGCAATGATCAGAGCTTGCCTTGGCCTGGTCCTCTCAACCCCATCCCTTTCCGCTCACCTCTGGAGCCCATGTAACACTGCCTACCTACGCCTTGCAGCAGTGTGAGGACAGCCTTCCGTAGCTCTATGATAATGGATGCTGATTAACTCCCTACACAAAAGGCTGCACTGTAACAGCTGCTTCCGTGACTGCTTAAAATGCTCTTGGGTACAATGTCCGTCTTTCAAGAAGGAGGAAAGCCCCTGCTGGAAAACTATAGCCTCACTGCTGGGATTTGCCGCTCTTCTGTGGTCTGAAGTATTGGATATCAGCCTCATAACTGCTTGTCTCTTAAACTTAATCTGCTGAGTAACTGCACTGGATTTCTCTGACAGGCGATCAGAAACATGACGTCCGAGTTCTTTGCGGATAGTCTCCGGAGGAAAATCACAGACAACACCTCGCATCCAGTTGACTACTATGAGCCAGTATATTACACTGGAGATAATGCCGGTACATCCCACCTCTCCATTGTGGCTGATGATGGCAGTGCTGTGTCCGCCACCAGCACCATCAACCAATAGTATGAGCTCAGACATTACTTCCATGTAGGCCTTTGCCGTCTTCCTAGTGGTGGTTCTGTGGTTGGTATAAAACTTCACTGAGCGGTCATCTCTCTGGCGGGGTAGTGATGAGTTTATGGGCACTTCTGCTGAGCTTGCAGGTCAATTCTTAACTGTGGGGTTGGGTCAGAAGACAAGATGTGTCCTCTCTGATGTTGAGTTCACCCACCAAGAAAACATTCACTGCATCTGTATCTTCTCATAAGCAGTGGTATCGCTGCTGGCTCTGATTTCCCAGGCTTCTGGAAGGAATTTGAGCTAATACAGCTGGCCTGGAAGTGCAGCATTTGGCTTAGAGTGCTGGCAGGCAGAGCTGTATTCTGTGCATATGGCCTGAAGCAGGGGGTGAAGGTCCTTTTTGCCCACAGAAAATGTCTCCAGCTTGACTATCTAAGCAAAACCGCAGTCACTCCTAAATGTGAGCCTTTGAGCTGTGCTGCCTCTGAATGAAGTGCAGTACTGCCTGTCTGGAAGGGGAGCTGGTTGTATTTAGCTGCTGTGCTGATTTTCCCCCTGTGAGCCCAACAGCAGGGCTCTGGGCTGCCTATCCTCTTTGTGTAGCTGTGCGCTCAGGATATAAACTGGAGGGAGTGGAGAGTTATTCCAGGAGTAACTCTCCAGGGAGTGGAGAGTTACTCCAGTCAAATGCCAGGTTTCACACTGCAGTAATTCACTGGAAGCTCCTCCTGGATTTGCTCTGGTTTTAACATGTCTGCACCAACTTGCTTTCTCTAGCTTTGGCTCTGATGTGCGATCCAACGTGAGTGGAATCATATTTAATGACGAGATGGATGACTTCAGCTCACCTCACATAATCAATGGATTTGGGATCCCTCCTTCTCCAGCAAATTTCATAGCACCAGGTAGCTGTAAACTACCTTTCTGACTCAGTCTTTTGGCTGTATCTTGCATACTAACGCTGGTGTCTGCAAAGTAGGCTGCAGCATGTCTGCAATCAGGCACAGATCTGGGGCTTTCTGAAGAGGACAGGGAGGGAAATAAGGCATCCCTGCCAAAAACACACAACCAGCCACACCTGGTGCACCCTGAAGGAGGAGAGACTGTCTAAAGAAAAACTCTTGCGTGTGCCTCCTTCCGACAACCAGAAATCCTTTCCCAGGGAGCTCAGTACATGTCAAATGAAATTACTTAAGGCTGCAGAAGATTTCTTTGAACTGATTTAAGAGGGAGGCAGCATACACACCTAACCCAAGCAACCTGCCTACTACACTACTGCTTCCTGCAGGCCCACCTCACTCCTGCTAAAGCAGGCTGGGATTCTGCTGCCCTCCTGTACCCCATGCTTTGGAGGGGTACAGGGAAGTGAAAGGACAGGAAGGGAAATCCCATGGCGTACTGAAGGCAGCTGCCTCACATCCCCAGCTGGACAGGACTGTGCAGGAAGGTACCTTCAAGCCTCTGTGAAAGACCAGGTTAAGCTTTGCATTGCAGGAGCAAGAAGGAGATGGGTACAGGGGGTCGTGGGATCCTCAAGGGCTGAACAAGACACATGAGCCGAGTCAGGAAGGTGGATACTGAGGCTCTGGGTTTAGACGTGGAGTGGGAGCTGGCAGTTTGTAAGCTGCAGGTAGAAAGCTGAGCCTCTCTTGCATCTGTGTCCCCAACAGGTAAACAGCCGATGTCCTCTATGTGCCCCTCTATCTTGGTGGATAAAACGAAAAAGGTCAGGATGGTGGTTGGTGCTTCTGGAGGAACAAAAATAACTACAGCAACAGCACTGGTATGTGATGATATGGGCAAACTGGGGACAAGGCTGAGGCAAAAAAAAAGGTGGGGAAGAGGCGGAGTTTAGGGTAAGGGCTCAAGACTCCACCTGTGATGGTACCGTGGCTGTGGCTCCCTGCTGTGTGCTCAGGGCTTGAAGGGAGGTTCCTGCCTGGCCTTCTGAGGGCTAGACCTCCAACACCAACTCCTGACAGAGCTACAAAGAGTCTCTTAAATAACTTCTTTCAGTGACTGTGTCGTGCCAGCACACGCAGCAGTGCAGAGCACCAGGCTGGATCCTGCTTTCTGGCGGAGGCAGAGAAGTCTCCATAAAAACCACTACAAGCAGCTTTCTAAGCCCTTGATCCTGAGGCTATTTTCACTTGCCAGCAGCTCCAACGTGCAATTTAAGCGCGTAGAGATGAGCCAGGTTTAAGGAAACCGGTCGCACAGTAGCGGGAAGCTGTAGCTGTGTGTTTGCTGAGGTGACTGCTGTGTGTCTGACTAAGCTAGCACTAGCTCAACCACAGCAGCATAAACCCAACTACAATAGTTTGAGGATCTGATCCTTTTACTATATTAAGTTTAGTAACTCATGTGTTTCTTTGTGTGGGAATCCTCCTAAAAATATACTTGCTGCAATGTACCTGTGTTTTGCTTAGCCAAGAGAGGGACCGCTGAAAGCAGCAGGAACCAGAAACCACACTGATTTGCTCTGGTGAACATCCTTCAGACATCTCTGCCTATGTTGCTACAAGGGCCAAGCCTCTTTGAAGACTTGTAACTGACATTAAGGTATTTTGCTTCTCACAGACGATCATCAATTCCATGTGGTTTGGTTATGATGTGAAGAAAGCCGTGGAAGAGCCCAGGATTCATGATCAGCTGTTTCCCAATATCACGGAGCTTGAGCAGCAAATAGAGGAGGTTTGTCTAGCTACAGTCTGGGGGGGTGTGTGTAAATTTCTTGTATGATGCTGGGTTCCTAGTGCTGAGAAGGCATGCACTCATGGAAAACCATGAAGCTTTGCTGGGTGTTCCTAGGTGAGCAGTATTAAACCTGGCACAGGTCAAGTACTGGGTCACAGTAAGCTGTTCGAAGTGTACCTTTAGTCCCAGTCCCATGGGCTTGAAGCCTAGTGCGTTCAATCGTGACCTGCGTCTGAAATTGAAGGTATGTAGCTTCTTGCAATGTGTTTACCTCAAAGTACTTGCAAAATAACAAACCATATCAGGGCCCAAAACATTAATCAGTCTAAATCCAGTCTCTTTCAGGAAAATCTTGCCCTATTGTGCAATCTCCCTATGAATCATAGAATTGTAGAACAGATAGAGTTGGAAGGGACCTTAAAGATCATCTAGTTCCAGCCCCCCTGACATGGGCTGGGACACTGTCTATTAGACCAGGTTGCTCAAAGCCCCATCCAGCCTGGTCTTGGAACACTTCCAGGGATGAGGCATCCACAGCTTCTCTGGGCAACCTGGGTCAGTGTCTCACCACCCTCACAGGAAAGAACTGTTTTCTAGTATTTCATCTACATCTGCTCTCGTTCAGTTTAAAACTGTTACCCCTCATCCTGTCACTACACGGCCTGATAAAGAGTCCCCCCCCATCTTTGCTGAAGGCCCTCTTTAGGTACTGGCAGGGGCTCTAAGGTCTCCCTGGAACCTTCTCTTCTTCAGGCTGAACACGCCTAACTCTCTTAGCCTGTCTCCACAGTGGAGGGGCTCCAGCCCTCGGGTCATTTTTGTGTCCCTCCTCTGAACTCCAACAGGTCCATGTCCTTATGTTAGGGGCTCCAGAGCTGGATACGGTACTCCAGGTGGGGTCTCAGTGGAGTAGAGGGGTAGCATCCCCTTCCTAGCCCTGCTGGCCACACTTTTTTTGATGCAACCCAGGATGCGGATGGCTTTCTGGACTGCAGGCACACATTACTGGCTCGTGTTGAGTTTCTTATCCACCCACACCCCCAAGTCCTTCTCCTCAGGGCTGCTCTCAATCCATGCTGTGTTTGTGCCTGGGATTGCCCCAACCCAAGGACCTCACACTTGGCCTCGTTGAACTTTGTGAGGTTCACACGGGTCCACCTCTCCAGCTTGTCCAGGTCCCTCTGGATGGCATCCCTTTCCTCCAGCATGTCGACCACTCGACACAGCTTAGTGTTGTCAGCAAATTTGCTGAGAGTGCACTCAATCCCACTGTCCACGTTGCCAACAAAGATGTTAAACAGCACTGGTCCCAGTACTGACCCTTGTCACTGTTCACCACTTGGACATTGAGCCATTGACCACAACTCTTTGAGTGCAGCCATCCAGCCACTTCCTTATCCACCGAGTGGTCCTTCTGCCAAATCCATGTCTGTGCAATTTAGAGACAAGGATGTCTTGTGGGACAGTGTCAAATCAAGCTTCTACATAAGGCAGTTTTCTTCATCAAACTATGCAGAACATTCTTGTTTAATAAGCTTTCTATTAAGGTAACAGCTGAGGTATCTGCTTGCACTGGGCAGGATGCCCTGCTCTCTACAAGTCCTGTGTTTTCCCCCATTCCCAATCATGATTCTAGCTGTTGGTATATGAATATCTGAGGCAGAATGTTCTGAGACCAGGAATAGTACTGGTAGCCTACACTGAGCACCACAAATGCCACATCTTCTCAATTCCACCCCTTCAAAAGCAGGGCATCCCAGAAAGCAAAGGGAAGAGGAGGAACAACCAGTAGTTTTAGATCTACCTAATACAGGCTCTGAACGCTTGGGTAGCCATGGGGGATGCAGGTCGCAGACTACGGTGCGTGTGCAGTTTCTCTCTCCTGTTGTCCTCATTCACTTCTGCGTTCCAGGGTATAGAAGAACAACTAAAGAAGAGAAAACATAACACCACGCGGGTGAGCGGCGGTGCGGTTGTGCAGGCCATTCTCAGAACAGATGAAGGATGGGCTGCAGCCTCTGATTCCCGGAAAGGTGGCTTCCCTGCAGGCTACTGACGTGGCTCAGCTCCTTTTTTCAGTGGTCTAGTGACACTGAGGTGTGTTTGGGGGGAAGATCCTTTAGGTCTGCAACTCAGGGACATCTCACAGGAAAGAGAACAAATTTACCTGTGGTTCTATTGACAGAGCTGGGACAGTCAGTTCTCTACAGCCATGACCGAAATGCCTCACGCTACAGCAGCCTACTAAGACAGACATGTCTACCAGGGCGTGCAGTACTTACTTGAAGAGTCTGTTCTGCCTTAAAGAGTTTGTTCCCTGCCTCCTCTCCATCCCATGAAGACAGATCGGGTACCCAGAGTTTCTGAAGAAGGTCCAGCTCACTTAAGCTGGAAGAAGTGTTTCTTCTGCACAGTGTCAGCTCCCGGGAATGTCCCTGTCACTGCTAGAGAAGGGATTTGTTTCCTGTTGAGTAGATGGGAGTTTCAGGACTCTGGGGACTGGGTTTTCTAAGTTACAAACTAATAGATCTGTGCCATAGCAGGAAGCCCAGCGCTAGACTGGGATAAGCCTTCACAAACTCACTGCTCTTTCTTTTAACAAGAGATGTTTCTGCTTTTCACTTCAGTTGATTATTGGAGATGAGTGGGTAAATGGGGAAATGGCTACAAATGTTTTTATATTTCTGTTGAGAAGGTCTAAAGGGAAGATGCTACCTGTAAAACTCTGAGCACAACTAAAATAAATAAATACGGAGTCACATATTTTTCTTGCCTGCACAGTTGCTACTGCAAAAAGGGATGGTAAGAGTCTGCGTGAAAGAAGCTCTCCTGAGATTTTTCTCTGTTCTTCACTCCTTTGATGAAGCTATAAGTAAAAAAAAAAAAAAATTAAATATCCAAAGCCAGCTTGTTTCTGTCCAGTTTGCTTTTTACCACATCATACTGCAGGCCTGAACTACTGGAGTCTGAGGAAATGAAACCTTTAAAAAAAGGGCATGCTGCAGCTCCTCTTGTTTGAAGGTAAGTTACCATAATCAGACAATTAATGGCCTCTCAGCAACCTATATCTGCTATGGAGCACCTAAGAGTGACTGTAGCTACGCGTGAGGGGGTTTGGGTGTTCACCTGCCAGCACAGACTAATACATCACAACAGATAAACTCAGCCTAAGATCAAACCTGAGTGTTCTAGGATGTTGTCAAGCTCTAGGAATGTTTACGAAATCCTTGAAACACAAGTAACAGTAATTGAACTCATCTGTTTGGCTTGTGGAAATGTCCTGTCAGTTTCTAAGAACCTTAAAATACAGAATGCATTGCAGAGAAAATGAAAGGCTGAAATTTTAGGCATCAGACACACTCTCTTTCCCAGTAGTGTCTGGAACTGAGAGGAGTCTAGTTTCAAGGAATAAAGTGATAGCTAGATCATGCTTAAATCAAAGAGTTAAAACTTTGACACATATATTGCTTATATCACTTCGACTAATTGAGTTGTTTGTACCAAAAGTTGCCTGGGATGTGCTCTGTGCTCCTTTTCCCTGAGCTGTCGCTGCTGCTGCTGCGTTAGGTGCAGCTAAGGCAGTGATTCTAAATACCTGGAGTCATTGGGCTCCTTCAAGAACGCGATTGGTTTGGGGCAAACCTGTATCCTTTAGTCGCTGAACTGAGACTTTGACTTTTCTACTTCTTGCAGTTCCACAATAGGTGCCACTCCATGGCTGCTGATGTTTGCATCCGGTTTGCCAGGCGTTTTAGGAAGCTTTGATACAGGTTTGTGTATGGAACAGCATCAGCTGCTATTTGTTGGAAATACCTGGCCCTTTGGACTTAGGACGAGCTGAGCTCTTTCCTGGCCAAGTGTGATCTGAGAAATAAAGTTACTGCATAGCAAAATAAGCTTATTGAAAGCTTATGCCCACTATAGTTAGTCACAACTACAACAGAAAAAGCTTGTGCTCTGAAACTGAAAGGTGAGTCTTTTCTGGGAAATGACTGTTGGGCAAGCATGCTTTCTGAAACAAGACTGAGTGACTGCTGCTGGGCTGCTTCTACCAGTTCGTGATATAGCAGTTGTAGTTATGTTCCTTAATTTCTTCTAGCTAGTCAGAAAACTCCCCTATTATTTATAACCTATGTTACAAAACTTCCCTTGTGGAAAGCCATGACTAAAAACGCTTCCGTTGAAAACTGTTCTTAGAAATGCATTTGAATTCTCGACACTGCAGAAATTGCTTTGTTTGTTTTAGCGTTATCGCTTCAGAGGACTGATTTGTTGAAACTAAACTGAGCTAAGGCTTGCATTTACATACTACATAAAAAAAACAACAAAACATGTATGGGTACTTCTGCAGGCTGTAATTATCTGCATCTCATTTGGAGATATCTGTATGTGGGGGCATGTGCTTCTGCCACCTGGTACCACATCCCACTGCTCACACTATGTTGAGGCTGTCTGTGTATCAATAGGCAAATGTCAGTCAATGGTTCGTACTGTAAAACCTCCTGATTATATCCTGCAGCCCATTCAGCTTCTCTGGATGTTTCAGCTACGAGAAAAGACTTCTTCCTGCTCCTGCCCCACCCCTCGGAATGCAACCACATCCCCCCTCTGCTTCTGAGCAGAGACATAATGTCTTAATGTAAGTAGGGTTGGGAGAACAGGAAGTGTTGCTGTGACCGATTCCAGCTGATTTTAAAGGGAGCTGTATTGTTGAAACACAATTATCCAGATCATGAACTGGGGAGTTTACCTCGTTCCCCCATTCTTCAGTCTAATGTTACCACAATTTTCTTTTGGCAACCATCCACCTCTGGAGGGGCTACAGGGAGGTGCCAAAACACTTGGGAGACAAGTGGCACATGCAGTTGTTCTTCAGTTCTTCAGCCTTCAGCGTATTCAGCCTTCAGAATGAACAGTTGTTACTGCTGGAAATGCTTGTGAGAAAGTCCTCTCTCAAATAACTGCTTGTGTGTTAGGCAGCAGTTTTAGAGGAGAAATTTCCAGACAGGTATAAAAACACTTTATTAAAAATATAATTTAAAGATTTCATTAGAAAATAGAGCAGCCTCTGTACAATGATGCTTTAAAAGTCTGTGTAAGTTGACAAAGTACAAAAATAATGCTCTCCTGTTGGCATGAGCACTAACTGGGAGGCTCTTGACCCAAGCAAATTTCAGCAGCAGTGAGGAGGTGTCAGGGCAAGAGCAGAGGAGCTAAAGGAGGTACAAGCCCTCAGCTTCACCAGATGTTTTGGTAGTGATGACTACAGGGCTGGAAGCCTCCGCCCCAGTGAGAGATCTGCACTCTTATTCCTGTCTTGCAAATTAAAGCTGTGATGGGTTTTAAAACTGCTTAATTGGCTCAGTTTCAATGTTAGTAGCAAAGTAGTTAAATTGCAGTGAGTGCTGGACTACAGATAATATTCCCATGTCTTCGTGGTGGGAAGTGGCTGTGATACTACTCCACAGGCTGGATTACTGAGGTATGGTATATACTGGTATATACTCAGGTATGTCAGAAGTGGAAGTACTTTGAGGCTCGGTGACTTGGTTTTCCTGCTAGCGGAACACGATGGAACATGGCCCAGGGTGCTGCTGAAGGCTGCCCTGAAGCCTGACAGGGAAATAGGAACTGCTCTCCCTGTGTCCAGCCAGTGCCCTTCTCGGTTGCTTTTTGAAGCTCAGTTGGGCTCGCTAGAAATAACGACAGAACTTGCTAAAGCAGCATCCGGTCTAGTTAGTCTGTCTGGTCTGAAATGTGAGCTGCAGAGGGTGTCTGGTGCCTGTAAGTGCTTCCCCTGTGACAACTCTGCAGTCGGGGTGTTATTTCTGACACTAGAACCAATGCGCCCAGGAACTGGCAGCTGAGGTAAGGGAGTTAATGAAAGTAGAAAACTTCTGCAAATTATGTAGATTGAATATGACTATCAGAAAACCCCAGTGTAACCCCTTCCAAATGAACATAAATACACCCATTTTCTTTCTCTAGTCACGTTCAGCGGTACTGTAATGAGTAAGCAGCTCTGATGGAGAAAACAGTAGTCCTTCCTAAACTATGTGATTTAAGATAAATTCCACTTGAACGAGGAAGGAGGGGAGTAGTGTGCAGAGCTGGCTCTGTATGGAAGTAACTTGTCTTCCAGATACATGATTAAGTGCTTGCGGTTATGATCTAGTAAGTTTTTCATTAAGCTGGGATGCAGCTGTGGTCACACGATAGTCCTTAGTGTACGATTTCTGAAGGCAAACACAGGTCTGGCTCTAGTCAGCTTCACTCAGACTATCATTAAAATGCAAGTGAAGGCTGAGATTTTGACAAGCCGATGGCTTTATTGGACAGACTTCATGGGTAAGAATGTAGACATAAAACCTATCTGGCCTTGTGTGCAAGGATGTGTGTGGATGGCCTTGTTTTGGTTTGGTTTTTTTTAATAGCGTCTGCTCAAATACTTGTTATGGTGTTTACAGAGGGATTTTATTTGTTTGTGTACTAGGAATACCACGGGCTGTGTGTGAGGTAGGAACTAACATGCGAAGGGGAGGGCTCTGCTAGTGCCTTGCTCTGGTTTGGCTTCGCTTTCAGAATCACGCAATGCTGCCTGGGCCCATATGGGAGTGCAGCTCATAAACTTTCAGAAAATGGAGTCGTTTGGGAGCTTGAGAACTTGGCCTTGGGTATTTAAGAAAAGCTTTGGGGTTTTTGTTGTTTGGGTGTTTTTTTGTGGTTTTTGTTTTGGATTTTTTTTTTCTTAAATGTTTCATTCTCTTGGCCATTTTGAGCAGGGCAAGGTCATGGAGGAACTGCAAAAGACCTTTTGTGTCCAGGTGCATGAGTTCAGGTCTCTCCTCCAGAAGTTTTCTCTCTCTCTGTAATAGTTCTTAAGTAGTCCTACAGTTTCCTCCTCCTGATCTTAAGGGAACACCAGAGACCAGTTGTGGTAAACAGGGAGTTGGAGCATGTCCTTAGGCTATGAGAGAAAAGCATTCTGCTAACGCCTGGCAGCGCTGCATCATTTGTCAGCAGCCCTGGTGTTTGCGTGGCCAGGCTGAGCTCGTGGCTACAAATGAAGCCTCCCGGTCTTTGCTTTTTGAAGAAAGTTATAAAGCTTCCAAAGCCAGCACGTCTTCCCCTCCAATCCTTGCCTGCCTTCCCAAACGACGTATCTTCTGCCGGCACTGAGGAGGGAGAAGTGGCACAGATTGGGACTCCGCTCGCCACAGGGAGAGGTGCCCCTGGGGGTCTAAGCCGAAGCCTGTCCCCCCCAGGAGCAGGGAACTCGCGTTGCCCCATGGGAGGCTTATTCTCAGTCACCCGTGTGTAGGGTTGAAGGAAGCCTCAGCGCAGTTACTCTGAGCTTGCGGGGTCCTTTGCCATCCCCAAGGCAGAGAGCAGTCGGGCAGCAGACTTGTGCTATGGGACGCTGATTTCATCTGCCACCTTTGGGAAAAGTGGGGCTTCTGTGGATGGGAAAACCGTGAGGGGGGAGTGTGCTCCCTTCCCTTTTCAAAACCACCCCCTAAGCCTGGATACTTAAGATTTTAAAATCCTGACCCTACAGAAACTCCTTGTAGGATAACTGAAACAGTTACTTATTTCACATTGCTGAGCCCCAGTAATAATAAGCTTATTGTAGCAACAGCCTGAAAGGAACCAATTCTGCTCCTAGCTGAGGATCTACAGCAGGAATGGAAGATACAGCTGGGTCATTACACAGTGGATTTTGGATCAATTTTCCTTTCCCACTTTGTATTCTCTTATTCTGAATAGCTGATGTGCTCAAGAAATATATTTTTCTGAATATCAAATATGTAATGGAGGGTGTTGCACTAAGAAAGGGTGGCTGACCTGTCCTTGTATTGCCTGAGAGTGACTTGCAGTCTGCTGGAATTAGGTGTAATCACAAGTGTTGCCCATACTCTTGGAGGCATCCGCATGGGAACAGGCAATATTGGCATGTCCAAGCCAAAGCATGTTCTGAATCCATTATCTCCTGTGGTGGTGTGATGGCATTTCATGCTAATATCCAGCTGACTTCCCCAGCTTCCTTTTATCAGAGTAGGCAGAGATGCATTTTCCTTCCTTGGAAACCCCCTGCACAACATTCATTGCAAATTTAGGTTTTGTTTCTTTATGTCCTCTTTCCAGCAGGCCGCTCCTAACCTCCTGCAGGCAGAAGAGAAGAGGAAATGGAGTGAATGGGGCAGGGGCCTGAGGTTTTAGCATTGCCAGGTGTGAAAATGAAGGATGTGTGTGTGGGGTCAGGTTGAGAAAGTGAGATTTAAACAAGAAGGAGGTTAGCTAGCAGCAAAATGCAGATTATTCGGGAGAGTTACAGAAGCAATTTCCTTCTCACCAAAAGGAGAAGACAAGAAGATCCAAGGGAGGCCGCTCACCTCACTGAAACGTTCCTCAAACTGGACATTGCCACCATCAGTATGCATGATAGGAGCTGAAATGGCATGTTCCAAGTCGTAGCCAAACCACAGCTTGTTTATAATCGCCTGCAATGAAACAAATCCCACAAAGACTGACCACCTGGAGACACTAAGTAGGAAGCTGGATGACGTGCTGCCATCCTCTGCACTGCTGTGGAGTCAGACCACGTCTACTGTAAACCCTGCCTGCAGGATGGTGCAAACCTGGACTATAGAGAGGCGGCACTGAGTCAGACCAGAAGTCCTACCAGCCTCGTCTCCTGTCCTCATGGTGACCAACAACAGGTGCTCAGGGTGACACACAATGATACCTGCTGATTCCTGGATGCTTTCCCTGAGCCTAAGTGGTGGCCTTGAATTCAAGAGCTACTGACGGCTATCTTGTATCTTTCTTTTGATGGTTGTTCTTTCTGTTTTCAGTTGAGGTCCTAGCATGGACCATGCTTCTCTCCAGTTGAAGAAAGATGAAGAAAAAAAAGAAATCTTCTTTTTCCTCTTGTGGCCTTATCTGTTTTAATTTCTTGACTGCTGAACAAGATGTTTGTTAGACTTCCATGCTTCAGCAAGCTCTTTTTTAAGATGTTACCCTGTGCATCTGTGTGGTGGGAGTTTTCTGCTTTTCTTGTTCTTTCCATCACGTAGCTTATCAGTTTATTTTCAGGACCCCCCAAGGTTTTGGGCAATGCCTAATAGCTTCCTTAACTTGCTATTTAATTATTCTAACTTCTTCCATTTCAAAAAAGAATTGAGTGACGCATCTGGTACTTGCTCTGGCCTCCAAACTGCAGCCTTTAGTGACTTCTAAATCGCAAATAAACAAGGCACAGAGTAGTCAATACCTGAGGAGAGCTGAGGAGGAAGAGCAGGTGGGACTGACCATGGCTGGAAACCTGGGAGGGCTGAAAGAACCAGCAATTGCTGTGGGTTCTGCCACTTCCTCTATTCCTGGTCTCTCCTGGTGGAAGTGCAATTCAGCAGCAGAGATGAAGCTGCTGAATGCCACAGAAATGCTAGAAGCAAGAAGGTGAAGACAGACTCAGTCTGCAGCAGGCCCTCTTCACTGCCGCCATCCCTATGGCAGTAGTAGCAGCAGCAACACAATTCCTTTTGTTCAGGACAGCGTGTGCTCCCCTCGCTCAGTGGGAGGCGTTGCTGTGAGGTTCCTGTTCACTCACCATAGCAGTAGCACTGATAATCCTTTCCCCGCCTGCGCCTCCGATCACCAGCATGTCTCCTGTCTTGGAGATGAGAATGGAGGGCGCCATTGCTGAGGGAGGCTTCTCTCCTAAAGCACAGGCAGAGAGTGTTATCCTTCCCATGTGGCTCTTAAGGGGGGTGAAGAGACACAAGTTTATCTACCCTACCCATCTTGCATTCCCCATGAAAAGCCAAGCTGCTGCTTATTCCTCAAGAAGCTGAAGTCTTCCAGAAAAACTAGCTTTCTTGTGCCCTGTCTCACAAGAAACTGGACCTTTATGGCACAGGCTAAATAGGAAGCATCTCTTAGTGTAGGGCATCCTACATTTGGGACTTGCTGCAGCTCTTTCACCCCAGCTGGGGAACCACTAGCAGCAATCTTGCCACCGCAGCACTGATGGCTCTCTTACGGCAGACCCAAGGGAGATCACATCAGGGACAGCGTATTTCATGGAGCAGTGTCTCTGCATCAACACTGCTGTGTTACAGAATTCAGTGTAAGCCTGCAGCATTGGTGATTGCGCAGCAACTGTACACCTTTTTGTAGATGAGCCTAAAAAGTCAGCAAGCTTGTCTTAGCAGTAGTTTCTTCACTTCTTCCCTCCCCTCCCTATCAATCAGCTTTTTTTTTTTTCTTCTGTTTTTATCTCCATTTTCCCTGGTCAGAAACCAGAACTCCTACATTTCCATGTAAGGGCATATGTGAGTGGACAAGACACACTACAGGGCTTTATCCTCTGTTAGTCTAAACCAAACGTGCTCTCATCCAGACCTAGGAAAGGAAATAATATCTGCAGTTTACAGACAGTCCCTGCATATCCACCAACTGGCCCTGTGTTTTTATTTTGAGAGTGAGAATACTTACCTGGTTTAATGCTTCTGTTTGCTATGCAGAAATCAGCAAGTTCATTATTTAAAATGATCCCAGTTTGGTTAGAATACACAAAGGAACCAAACCTGCAGTGGGAGAAAGAAGTAGCCTTTCAGTGCCTGGTGCTCTCCTGCTGCAGATGACACGAACTGAACATGGCACCCTGTCTCCTCCCAGCCTGCAACTGCCCCAGCCAGGGCGTCCAAAAGGTCTGTGCTGCTGTGCTGGAGCCAGAGAGAAACTCCCTGCTGGTAGGGCTTGTGGGGAGTTGGCCAATCCCCAGAAACTCAGCAGATCCCAGCAAGTTGTTACCTCTTTGTGACTTGTGATGTTCCTTTTGAGCTGATGCACAAAGACCTTTGCTGGCACAGGAAAAAGGCATGCACGAGTAAGAGACTGCCCATTTCTGGTAAACAGCCCGTGCACGTACCCTGTGAACCTGATACATGGCCTGTGTGACCCAATTACTGACCCCCTTGGCTACTCACGGGTAGTTGATGGTGCTGGTGGCGGACACGGCACTGCCATCTGCAGCGAGCACAGAGATGTGGCTTGTGCCCTTACTTTTGTATTGGTGGTTATAGATGGCCTCCAACAAATTGTAGTGGTTGCGTGGGTGGTCACCTCGGGAATCTATTCGGCCTCTGACAAGCTCAGCAAGCTTGTCAGACAGCATGGTCCCCACTGGCCCCTGCAATCACAGCAAGGAGAGGTCACCAAAGCACAGGCATGGCTTTCTTTGGGGCACTAGGAAGCCGAGGGGATTCAGCCCTAGTGCTCAGATCCTGGAGACCTGCACTGGCGGGATTGAGCCCCAGCCTGAATCCCCAGGCCATGCTCATCACAGAACATGAAACAAGCTCAGTACTTGGGCGCTTCAGCATGGGCAAGAGCACGTGCACATCCTTTATCAGGTGAGTGAGCACCAGCCTGCAGCTGAACACAAACTGCCGATGAAGCAAATGACCCTTGTGCACCATCCCAGCTCACCTGTGTGTCAGAGAAGGCTGGGTCACTCATAAGGGGTCTTAGCATATTGCCAAACTTCAGGGCCTCTGCAATGCGATGGTAGGTTTCCACCTTCTCCTTGGGTGTCGCCAGTGATGCTTCATGGAGTTCATACTCTATGGAGCAGGATGAAGTAATTTTGTTAATAGACCCAAGACAATGTCGTTTCAAGAATTGTAAAAAAAAAAAAAAAGTGGAACGGAACCTCCTTTTCCTATCCCAGTTCTTATCAAGTTTTCCCTATGGTTTAGCAGGATGTGGGCACAGAAACAACCAAGTACTAATTTCTGCTGTGACTCTTGAAGCCTTGGGAAAATTGTGTAGCCTCTGGCCTTTGCAGCAGCCATGGTGATGCTGATCCACTGTAAAAATTAGCCAGTTCATCATCCTGCTGCAGAGCATGGTCACACTGCTGCTTTGGTGCCCAGTCTGGCTCACCATCTCCATTTCTGCCCATTATTTTTCTACTGCTCTGGAGCAACACTCTTTGCAAAGCTCCTGCTGCCCATTTTCCCTTAGGAATTTACCTTCTAGTATCTTGAGGATGAACATGAGCACAGCACCTCCCATGGGTGGTCCAGGAGAAAACACTGTGGTGTGACTGTTCAGGGTAATGTTCAGAGCTGAAGACACCTCTGCTTTGTACGCCTGAAGGTCCTCCATTGAGATATTGGACCCTTCAACAGAAAACCAGATGGGTAATTGGCATTAGCACATTAACTTTTACTAGGTGTAGAAAGAGCCATCCCTGTGTACTCCAAATCTCTTCCACCAAGCGCAGCAATGTCATCTACTGCCAAACCCCAGGACATCACAAAGCTGAAGGGAGTTGCGGAGGCCGGTGCATGAGCACTATGGGTGAATGCCAGAGCAGCAGGTGGCTCTCAGCCCTGCTGCTGGGCCTGAGTTATAAGAACTGGTGAAAGGTGGCCGCTTCCCATGCCAGGTGTCACCCCAAGAGACAAGCAAATGGCACGTGTTGGCTTTCCCCTGGTACCAACTTACTGTTAGCCCATTGCATGGAAAAGGCCTGTCAGTGTTAACTACAGCTGTTACTTACCAGCCTTCCTAATGTCCTCCACCAGGGCCTGTCCTATCTGTCCCTCATAAAATGCTGTAGCTCCATTTTCTGCTACAGCTCTCAGTGTTTGCTGCAGTGCTGGCCACCTGAAGGTCTCTCCAAGTTTCAAAAACCTTTGACCATCACATATCAGCGGGCTGTTAAAGAAGAAAGTGCATCAGTTCACAGCATGTGCTTATTCTGTACCCAGTGCCAAACTCTTTTTCCTACCCAAAGCTGATTTGGTTTACAAACACATGTATATTTTCCGAGCTGGTGCTACACTGCAGCCTACATGGAGAAGAGCTCTTCTCAGCCATTGCTACTCGTAGCACCAGGCACTTTTTAGTGACAAAAAACTTCCCCCACTTTGACCCTGGCTCAGGTCAGCAGGGTTCTTCCAAATGAGCATCTGCTGTAGGGCCATGCTGTCAGGGGACGATTTCCACATAGATGGAGGCAGGCCACGTACAGCCAGCTCCTTCCCATGAGCAGATGTGCTTAGTAGCCAGTTTTTCTGTGCCAAGCCACTCTAAATTACAAAAAAAAAAAAAAAAAAAAAAAAAGTTGCTGACAAAAAAAGAAAAATTAAAAAAATCCTTCTGTTATTTTTTCCCTCTCTATAGCAAGTATTTACTGAACAGAAGTTGCAGCAGTGGCCTGTGCTCCATGTCAGCGTGTCAGAGGAAGGGTCTGAAGCTGAGGGAGCAGCAGTACTCAGACTGCAATTTAATTTATGGGTCTTACCACAGGCTTTTTCCTAGACTGGCAAAGGCTGGATGATTCATTATTTTGGCCATAACTGGGGAAATGGTAAGTGGAGCTGAAAGGAGCTTGATGGTTGGTTCAAACAGGGCTTTCCATGGTAGGCGGCCATGTCTCTTATGGGCTTCTTCATACCCGCGAAGTTCTCCTGGTACAGCAATCCAGCGGGAACCTGAAGAGCAGAACAGCAGTGTCACACCCAGTATAGTCACTGGCCCGCTTCACCTCTCTGAAAGACTCTAATGGGGGTGTGCATTTGCAGAGGCAGGACTAAGGCCTCTAAAAGCCAAATTAGTTTTTTTTATTTCCTTTTTCTATTCATATATTCCTCCCACTACCTAACAGAAAGGGCATAGAGAAGCTGGAGCCAGACTCGGAGGTGGATGGTGAAATCACAAGAGGTACATGTTCACGAATTCATGGATTTGACAGAGTTGGAAGGGACCTCTAGAGATCATCTAGTCCAACTCCCCTGCTAAAGCAGGATTGCCCAGAGCACATCACTCAGGACGGCAGGAAGAACACGAGCAATTGAACTGAACTTCAAAGCCAATGAGGTCCTTGGTTCCCCCACCCTGAGCTTTGTGCACTGCACACCCTCATGGTTCAGTCTGTGTCCTTACCAATGTGGGAACTGCCAGCACAGCCAGTCAACAAATCCCGGGAAAACACTCGTGGGACTGTCTCGCGGGCATTGATCACCTCAACCGTTCCTAGAAAGAAGAAGGGGGAAATGCATAACATTGTCTTCCTGAAGCAGGTGAACATCACACTTCAGCCAGCTGTGAGCACTGCACGGGCTGCGAGCCCAGAGCCCAGGGCACTGTGCTGAAGCACCCTGAAGCCCCGCGCCACGTGTCGAGCACACTTGGAGGGCCGTGCTGCAGTCACCACATGCTGTCATTTGCTCCCATGCATTTATTTAGAGCAAACCAAGCAGTGCCTGCCTAAAGGCAACAAAGCTACAGGGCCTATCTCCAGCCAGTTAATGTCCCCATCCCTCACAAGGCTCCTGGCCCTAGGACAAGGGGTGGGACACGCTGCTTCACATCTGATTGCAGGTTCCTGCTCTTCCTCTACAGGTGGGACATGTCAGAGACATAACATGAGCCTCATGCTCTGAGGTAGGCTCTTCTCCAAGTGATGGTGAGGCATGTCCCTCATGTTTGTAAGCAGAATGCTGATACTGAAAGACTCTCTATGTATCAGGAAGCTTGAAAGGGGAAAAAAACCCAACCCCAATCCTAAAGAAAAAAGCTCACTTGTATACACTTGTATTTCAGGTCAAGCCTGTTATTTTGCTTCCTTCTCTGCCTTTTATTTATCTTCTCCTGTTATAGGCCACAGAGCCAGCTGTGCTGCAGGAACCCCCATCTGGTGGTGTACCAGGCACCTGAGCCATGCATGGCCATGTGTGCTCTGTGCAAAAGGGTAATGCAGGTAGCAGAAAAGGACTGTTGATATGAGACTGTTACATGGCTCTGCCAAAAGGGAAAAAAAAAAAGAAAAATAGAGGTGTTTTGCCAAATTATGCTATTGCATAAGATACACCCAAGCATTTCCAGACTCGTGACCCTGTAAGACTACTTGGCAGGGTTTTTAAGACTACAGTATTGTTATTGTGTTCTTTGTTGATTTTACTATTTAGATCTATAAGCTCTGGGGGCTTTTGGGAGCCAAGGTAGTTAAAAAAAAAGTATATTAAAAACATAAAAGCAAGAACACAGCTCTAGGGGTTAAGCCAAACACAGAAAGGCTTCCCAGCAGGCCCTGAACAGTGCTAGATTTAGATTTCTGAAGTACCAGCACAGGTACCTCATGCCGCTCCCCTGGGCTGCCGCTCAGACAGCACTGCTCACACCTTGCTGCACTGGGAACTACATGACTTTGAAATACAACTTGGGATTGCTTTGGAGGGGGGAGGAGAGGCAAAGTCAAAGTCAGTTCATTTTAAATCCAAAGCTGCTTCCCTTCCCCCCCAAGGACATGCTCGTGTGGTGAAAAGATGCCCTCCCTTTGACGGATGCTTCGGGTTAAGAGCAAAAGCATGGTTTGTGATTACAGGATTCAGCTTTTATATTCAAAAAATCGCTCTGAGAGAACATGAAGGATTCTGACTTCTCCAGAGCAGCTGGGAGTCTGCAGGGAAACGGGGCACCATGGGGAGGCCAGGGCTGGCCCATACCTGTGCTGGCATTATAGATGGTAAATACGACCCCACCACCCAGGCCTGAACTCTGAGGATTCATCACTGAGGTGCAGATCAAGCCAGCGATGGCAGCATCCACGGCTGTGCCTCCGCTTTTCAGGATATCCCTGTGGTGGAAATGGAGGGAAAAAACAATGTTAAAATCCAGGGATGACAGAATGGAGGATCCATAGGAAAATGTCTCCCTGGGACACTTGCAAGGCAGCCCCAGCTTGATGAGAGCAGCTAGTAGCTGGAGAAAGCTCTTGGCAGCAGTGTGGGGGGTAAGTGTGCACAAAGGCAACTTCCTTTGTGGGAGTGAAAAAGAGAAGTTAGTGGGAAGAAAGAGAGAGTTTGCAGGAAGGAAGAGCAGCCAATGGCCTGACCTGTGCCAGGCTGGTCCTCCTCTGGGCAAAGAGTGATGGGACAGAGAGAACTGCAGCCGCTCACTTTTGTCAATGCTGTTGACAAAAAGGGACAGAAAGGGCTCCCAGACATGAGGAGGATGCTCTCAGCAGAGGAGAGAGCTTTCCGCACGCTGGGAACCAGATAACTGATTTCTAGCTTCCCACCTACTGTTCCCCATAAACAGGCATATGCTGGTCAATAGGACAGGGGCACTGAAGCAGGAATGACGGGTCAATATGAAGCAAACCCCTGAGACTTAACATGTCAATTAGCACAAAATTCAGCCCTAGATTCATTGCTCCTACAATGTGCCTTCCTGGGCTTATGTGACATCAGCATGAAAATCCCACCCCCTCTGTGTATCTCCAAAGGCCAAAAAAAAGAAAAAAAACCCCAAACAACCAACCAAAAAAAACCCAAAGAAGGAAAAAAAAACCCTCAACTGTTTCTACCTAGGCACAGCACCACCAAAGAACACACAGGCATTAAGGTAGCCTCATGCTGTTGACAGCAATGAGTTTCTTCTAGAGAAACGTGTCTCAACAAATGCTTCCCTCAAACATAGCTGTAAAATAAAATCTTTTCCTTGCAGTGGAAACGTGGTGGGGTTTCCTTGAACAGCCTGCGTGTAGCCAGCACTAGTATTTCCTAGGAAGGTTTCTGACTGTTTGGGTTGTGCTATTGCTTAGATAAAGCAAAGACAGTAGGGAAAGTGGAATGGTTCATTAATTGGAGTGCAACTGCTCCCAGAGGCTGTGAAAGGAACACAGAGCACATACAGGGACTGCTGTTTATTTTACATCCATTGATGTGGCTGGGACCTGCTGGGGCTGGGAAGAGGATGCTGCCAGTATACAGTGATTGTGCCTTTCCTTTGTTTCTTTAAGCGCCTTTGGAACCACTGCCTGAAAGGAAACTGCATGTGGACAAGTTGGGAGATAAGAAATGGTAGGGAACCACCGGGCTTTCTGTTTGGGGTGTGCATGGCTTTTAGCTTTCTAAAGCATGCAAGCTGCTCCCTGGCTGTGGCTATGAAAATGGAGACTGAGGCTCGGGCTCATCCATTCATCTCCTCACAGCAGGGTAAGACTCTCACCACACAAATGTCTCTGGGTGGTGTTTTTCTGAAGCTGAGGCTTTTTAATTGCTAACAATAGAAGGGAAGGACATGGGAGCTTCATGAGAAACTGAGTTACCTCTGCAGAAAGCCCAGGAAGTATGTTAGAAAGCTGGGGAAGGACCACTATACTGCCCTGGGACAGTGCTCCTCAGTGCCCCTGGATTATGGGCTGTGAGGCAACACATGCACAAAGCCTGGTGCCAGGGAAAACCACGGCTCTGACATAATATGCAGTGAAAAACAACTTTGTAAAGAAACTTAGAGATTGTATGGTATTCATTTCAACACAATACATTAAGACCTTAACATGGAAAATCAGACACATTTCTGTCATTTTCCCAAAGCCCCAAAAGCACCAGGGCCTCACACAGCTTCCCAGCCACATTCACAGTTGCGTAAGTGGTTGCACATCTTGCACTACCCCTTGCCCAGAGACCTTCCTGCCTTTCTCCTTCTGAAGCCAGTGCCATACACCCCTCGCCACGTCCCCAGAAACACTTCTGCCTGGAGGATCACTCCCTGATGAAGAACCTCATCCCTTCTTGCCTCACCTGGTGATGATCATCTACCTACTCCAACAGATGAGCTGTTCCACCACCACTGATCTGCACCAAGCCAGCATGCTCTGCGCTGGAACTGCATTAACTTATCATGCTCTAAAGGGTGACCACAGTTAATAAATTTATTAATTTAATATTTGTACACCTCGATGGCCTCTTTCTGGATTATGCTAATATCTTTTGGCATTCACAAGTACTTGTTTATAAAAGTGATGTTGTCGGCTAAATACCCTTTAACTACTGCAAATGTAGTGCCACATGCACAAAGCATACAAACACGAGAGTTTCTTAGCATGCCCTTATCCATGCTCCCTCCCTCCAACACTCCCAGTTAGCCATGGAGCCGGGATAACACCAGTCACGTAAACTCCAGTTTGTAGCTGTGCCCATGGCTCCCACTGAGATCAGGGAGGACAAATGAAGTCTCGGTCTCAGCAGAAAGGGTGTATCTAACCATTCAAGAGAGCAACAAACTTCTCCAGGGAGCTAGATCTGGACTGTTGCTGCCATTAGCAAAGGGGACACAGATTTCCTGAGAGCATCAAGGAGCAAGTGGGAGAAGGATGTTCACCGGGCAGTGGAGAGGAATTCAGCAGCAGTGACAGGATGGACACATCCTGCCTGTCAGGCAAAATCAAGTTCTTATTTATGAGCACTGATTACTCCAGCCTGCTAGTCCACCCATCAGTTTTCAGATGGGTCATGCCCAAGGCACTGACATTGTGCATGCCTTGGGAAGGCAGGAAAGCTGGAGATAATCTTTATCGTTCCTGCTCTGCGCCTCTTTGGTGTTAATGCAAGATAGAGCAAAAATAACACCAGCAGCCAACCCAGGGATACCTTTTCATAGAAAAGCAAAGCATGTTTTGCTTTGTCTTTTGTTACTAGCCCTCATTAATCACATTTTGCAATATAAACAAGATGACAAAACCCCCCAAATTTCCAGATAATCCAAAAGTGCTTTCAATTCCTGTCTACTGTGTCTATATCGGTGGCAACTGTCACTGTGACCTCTGGTGGCAAATAGACAGTCAAACCTATTTCTTGCTCAAGGGAAGGAGGATTTTCCAGTTGCCTGCAGCCTTTCAGTGAGCACCACAGGATGGAGAGCTAAGGCTTCCCATCCACTAGCACAGCGTGTGGCATCTGAGACCTTCTCAGTACCAAATGGGCTGTGTGATCCTGAGCATGGTCCTTTGCCTGCTGCTTCTTTGGAGGACAGGGGTTCAGGGGAAGGAGTCATGAGATTTCTCCCCAAAAGTAGGCATTACCTTGGCCCTTTTCCCAGCCTGGCAGGAAGCACTCCCAGCCCCAAGTCTCACAAACACATCTTGGAGGGCTCGCGCACCACACTGATGTTGTTTCCCTGACTCTGCATGTGCCTCCCAAGTCTTTCACTTGCACCCCAGCACAGGGGGTGTCCCATGACACAGGACAGGCGTGGTGGTAGCTAAGGAAAGCAAGCCTTACAGTTGGGCTTTTAGCTCAAGCTCAGAAACAGCTGAACCCAGCAAGGGTAAAACCAAATCCTCATCAGGGTTATTAACAAGATTTCTTTTGCGCTGCTTTGCTCTTTTATGCAGGAGGCCTGATATGTGTCCTACCATCAGCACAGGGGCCAGGGCCCATAGCCATTCTATGCTATCTGCAGACTGAGCCCCAGTCTCTCTGCAGACTGAAACACATCAAAAGACACTCTCTGAGCTGGCTCTTGGCATGTCACACTCAGCTCACCCCCTTTCAGCCAGAGCCCTGCAACTTCCTTGGAAGTGATGGCTGGGGAATTTAGGACCGTTTTGCCTTTCCTATCTAGCCAGACTGGCAGAGTACACCCTGTCCCATGAGGTCGCTCCCTTTATATGGATCACTGCTACAAATAGCTTAATTATAATGCAAACCCCTGCGGAAACACATGACCCCTCAGTCAAAGTGTGGTACCTTTCCAGGTCTCTGAAGACATCTTAGTGCTACAGCTGACAAGATTCGATAACAACATGTTTTGTCCTATATCCTTCCTGCCACAGTTTCAGCTTTAGGTTTGGCCATTAATGGTGTTTCCTTACAGTCAGGAGCAGAAGAGGATGTTAACAACCAAGTCCCCACCCAGCAGCTGCAAAATGGGGATTTGCCCTCCCAAGAAAGGTAGCACTTTTCTCACACAATCCTCACAGCAAAGATGGGTTGCAGACCAAGTCTTCTGTTCTGCTCTGGGCTAGAAGAAGACCTGATGCCATTGTAAATACACTGGAAGTAGAGACTAATGTATTAAATTATATTGATCTGTTTTTTCTGCTAAGGAAAGCTGGGGGCTGGGAGGAGACCGCCCATTATATAGGAGCTTAAGATTTATGAAGAGCAAAAGCAGCAGCTGTTTCTGTAAAAAAAGGGCCAGTTGCCAAACTTAAAACTGTTCAAATACAAGAAGAATGGAAGACAAATCCTTTGAGATATTAAAGTTCCTCAGAAATGCTGCTGGGCCATCCCTGAAAAGGATTTTTACAGCAGATCCTTTGCCTAGAACTGGGCTTCCCAGGACCACAGATGTTTTCTGGCTGTTACATTCTCACCATTCTCACCCTTCCCACCACCCTGTCCCTGAGGCGGGTGTTCATTTCAGAAAAAGCCAGTTCCCAGCATTTAGGCTACACTGGAGAAGTGGGATCAGAGCTGGCTGCTGGGACAGATCAGGTCAGCTGGCCTTGCTGCAGCAAATCCCATCCCTGGGAATGAGTACTTTTCCTGAGTCTCTCCCTGGCCTTATGCTGGGTCTTGCTTCTGCCATTTGGGAAACAAACGGATGCAGAGCAGTGGATGGCAGAGCTCAAACAGCACATTGGTAAGGAATATAAAGCTTTTTGCATGGTTGATGGCAAAAGTCTCTTCCATTGCCAGAAGGGAACAAGTAGTTCAGAGTGGGAGGTGAAGGCGGGTTTGGGTACTGCTCGCTGCCGGGGCAATCCCCTCCTGTCTCCTTATGGCTTCCTGACATGAGGACAAATTACTGAGGTGGACTTTGGTACCAAATCCACATCCTTGGCTTACAAACTTCGCTGATTCTCCTTTAAGCCCCCCAGCCCTCTTCATCAAAGTTTTTCACTTCATCCAGGGCCAAGTTTCCTTCCAGCGAAGGGCCCCTGTCTGGGCTGCACAGCTGCAAAATACTGCTTTCAGTCCCTGATCTCCAGAAGTAAAATATTTGCAGCAAAAGACCTGACCTCATTCCCCAGAGAACTGGCCACTGATGGCTAAGAGCAAATATAGCACAGGACTTGCCAATAAGGATGATGACACGCTGGAGGTTTGCTGAGATTGCTCGCTTTCTGCAGGGAGGCAAATAATTGCATAAAGATTTCTGAAAGTCCAATCTTACGCAGCCCCAGAATATACAAACACCATCTCCAGAGCTGGAAAACCCGATGGAGATGACAGTTGAGCACAACTGAAGAAAAAGAGCAGCAAACAGGGGCTGTGAATCCGTCCCCCATCTCCTGCGTGTACTAACGAATTACAGAGCTACATGGTCCCTCCACTGACCCTTCCTTCACAGCGGAACTATCAGTGAGGGAAACACAAGGGCTCTGAGGTGTCTTCCCCAGCCCACCAACCCACAATTTGTTAAAAGACAAGACTGGTGTTTGGGCAAGAGGTTCAGTTTAGTTATTCTCAATAAGTTCAATTGAAAGTTCTATTAGGAGCACACAAAGATTCTGTCTTAAACAGAGCATCTTAAACAAACACAGTATCATGTAATGCCCCAGGAATTTCATTACTGCTAATGACAACTCACAGAGCATGTGGTTTGAGGTTTTTTGGTTTTTTTAAGTAAATAAGATGTTTTAATTAAAGAATAAAATTTGTAAGTAGGTCAGAGATTTGGTGCTGCTTTTACCTTCCAAGACTTTAGGCGCCAGACGAGTGCAATTGATTTCGTGCCCATCCTGGTTGTCCCAGCATCCCCGGGCATGGGTTCCTAGGAGCTCAGAGAGGATTTGCAGGATGAAAGGGGTGGCTGCGGGGGGGCAGCCCAGGGTCCCTGCAGAGGGAGGATCTGCGGGATCAGTGGGGGAGAGCAGGGACAACCGGCGCTGTTGAATCTCTCTGTGGTGTGCCTGTAGGGTCTGGTTCCAACGACTCCTGCTCTCACCAGTGGGGCGGGCAGGCAGGCTGACAGGTTCAATTACAACATGTGGTTTTCATTTGATTGTAGCTTTGCCATACCCAAGGCTAATTTATTTCACATGGTGCTATGGAAGCTGCTTTTTTATTTTTTGTGTTTCCACTAAAAGCATTCAGCAATTACCAAAACATTAGACTGAGGAAATTTTTTGATTTACCTTATTTTACTCGCTTTAAACACCTCTAGAAAATTTGTTAGGAGGCTTTGCAGTGTGCAAGTACAAAGCAAAAGATATAGTCTGCCTCCAATTCAAGCAAATTCACTCTAATTTGACCAAGATGTTTGCTTTGGGGAAAAAAAACTAAACCAAACCTGATCATTAAACATTTTGATCATATTGAATATAGATTTTTTTCCTTATTTTTATAGATGCAAAAATGCATATATGTGTGGTTATCAATGAATTAACCAGTTTTGGTAGATTAATTATCCTGTGACTTCTAAGCAACGATAGCAGAAATCAGCCTGTTTCAATGCTGAGCTGCAGAGCTTACGCACGGCTTCGTCAAAAAAACTGTGTGTGGTAACAGCCATGGCTTTGGGGCATGGAAAAAACAAGGAAATTATTATCCTTAGTACTCAGCGCTCCCCAGGCTGGACCATAAGCAAGAAGAGTGGCCGTGTCCTGCCTCAAACACAAAGGAGACGGGAGAGGAGTGAGGTGGCTGAGATGTGGAGGCAGCATCAGGGCAGAAGAAAGCCCATAAGGTCGAGCAATTTGGGAGCAGGGGTGAAGGTGTCGTGCTGGTAGGTAGAGAAGACCAGAAGTAGTGACAGTACAGGCTCAAACACCGGCACAGGGAGATGGGTACACAAGGGAAGGAGCAGGCACAGAGCTAGGGGTGAGGCAGCAATTAGGCTGGAGAGAGAGAGCAGCAGCACAGGTAGCAAAGGGCCCAGCAGGGACTCGGGAGCAGCAGTACAGGTCTCAGCTCTTGTGCCATTGGGAATCTCGCCATTCATGATTGCTCACCTAACTCCTCAACTCTTGACATCCTTTCAAGTCCAAATAGACAGTGTAAAAAATTTGCAAATGTTTGCATAACTGCAGAAGAAGAGTGAAGACCTGAACACATTCCTTAGTAAGAAAAAGATTAATTATTTCTTCTTGTTTCCTGTCTCCTACATCTCACTTTGTTGCTGAAGTTTAGTGGCAAATGAAGTGGCAGCTCACAGGTGGGGACATTAGGGCCTAATGGCTAAGCAGCAGCAGTAGCCAGCCAGCCAAAGCTTCTCAGTTCTCAATCTGATCACAGATTTCTGTGGCTCTCACTTCAGCACCTTCCAGCTGATTCTACAGTACTTCAAATTAAAAATTACAATAGCTGCAAAACAAGTGCTATGGTTTTCACAGCAGATCCTTTGGGTAATCCAATAATGTATTTTCCTCTATTTCCACTAGTACTAATTTAAAAGATACTTATTCCACCCTCTGAAGAACTAACTTTTTAAAAAAAACCCATCTCATTCCTTGACATACATGCAGCCACTGTACATTTTCTCCAACTACTCACAAATGCCATGTCAGCATGTCATTGCAAGAACCACGTGTGACATGCTGTAATGGCATCACCTCTTATCTCACTCCTCCAGCCACAAGGTAGAGCACACAGGTTCAGCATCCATCGCTAGAGCAGCCAACATCACATGTAGCTTGTGAAGTTCCATCCTTCTACTCTCATGTATACAAGCATTTAAGAACTGAAGTAACAGTAATAGCAAAATAATAACCTAAGAGTCAAAATGTTTAAGAGAGAAATTGTTACACACACCGAAGTGTTACAACCTGGGATGCTAGAGAATTTTTTTTTTTCCTTCCAAGTGATGTAAGTATGTCTTTTGTACTTATACTGTCCTGGCTGAATTTAAGTTGCTCTTTGCTTTATAATACAGTGTCTTTCTTGATAGTGGGCACACCTGTTGCATGCTTTAGCCCAGAAACACACACCCTAAAGGCTGGGATGGCCAGTTCCCCTTAGCCTGCCTGCCCGCCTTCCTTGCCTCTGCTGAAGTCCAGCTGCAGCTCTCTGCTAGCTGCCCTCACTTTTTCCTTTATTTATTTCTAAACCACTTATCTAACAGACTTACCACCATGAAGCAAGCAGTTAATTTCCTGCTTCCCCACTTAAAAACAACCTTGTATTTCTATACTGTAAATATTTATACCTTCCAAAAGGGCAAGGATTTGCAGAGCTGCAAATTTCTGTGGCATTCAATAGCGAAAATAAGCATTGCCCACAGAGACAGGGCTCCATCTGCTCTCTGAGGGGCTACGCTGCTGACAGAGAGCACCCAGGGAGCAGCATCACCACTCAGCCCCAGAAGCAGGGATGGGGCAGACACCCAGCTCACACTTGCAGTTAGTGCATGTACCTGTCTGTCAGTCCGAGACCACGACACACGCGATGTGTAACCTGAAAAACCAAGAGGTCTGTGCACATACCGTCCGATGACAGAGCAGGTCTCGGTGTCAGCAGCCACGGCACCGTGCAGGTAGTGCTGGGGACCACACTTGGGTTGAGTTAGGATGACCACGAGTGCAACAACCACTGCCAGCACACCTAGGGTCAGCAGCACCAGGCAACAGATCTTCCCCGTAGACATGTCTATTCCTACGACGCTGGAGGCAGCTGGGAGGCTTTTACTCCTTTAGCGAAGGCGCCTGCTTTGCTCAGGGTGGAAGTAGAGGATCCCGGCAGTTTTCGGAGGGAGGTCTCACTGAAGTGGGCTCTGCCCCCTGTGGCTGAGAATTACATTCTTTTTAAGATTAAAAGCTGTTAAAAAGAAAACGGTGTACTCTTCCTTTCCTGCTCTCTTATGTGTGAGAGGCTTTTTCATGCTCTTTTATGAAGTAAACTTTTTCTGGCATATCCACCATACGCCTTTTTTTTTTTTTTAAAGCTTCTGATGAGAACAGTTAATGCATTCACTGCTGGAGCACTTCAAAGTGAAACCACTACACTGCTTATTGGCTTCACACAGCCTCCCTGTCTTGACATTCTTAACACACAGAGCAAATTACCAAAGAAAGGCAGTGTACGTGGTGAATCACCGGGAAAATTACAACATCAATCCTACACTGCAAACTTAGGGTATTTTCTTTCCATAGGACTACTCAGAGAAGTAAAAGCTACATATAAATGCAAAGCTGGAACTTTCATATTTACTCTTACTTTACCTTATAATTTATTATAATCTTGCTTATTTACTTTTTTAATCATTAAAACTTGCCAGTGTTCACAACATACATCTTCTGTAAATGAGCATAACAGAATACCTTGAATAAAGCAGCACGCCTCTGCACTTCTGCAAAACATTAAAGCTCTGGGGTCCAGCCTCTACCAGTCAGCAACCACAGCACCCTGGAGCGAAGGACTGCTAAATAAGACCAGACCTAATTCCTAACAGAGCAGTGATGAGCAGCATGAATTGCTACACAGTGCAACTGGCCCTGGCTAGCTCCTTAAGAGCCTCTTAATTATACAGTTCTCATAGCACTTAAAAAGTTAAAGATACAGCCCCACATCTGCCTGCTGTCCTTCTAAAAGATGTTATCTGTGATTCTCTTCCAGCTAGATTTTGGTGAAGGGGAATTCACCTGTGCAGATTTACACCTGTATTTCAGTACAGACTTTGAACCTGTACCCACATAACTTTATCTTATAGCTAAGTAATGCTATTTTGTGTATCATATCTCAAGAAATGGATTTGATAGACTAGACTGACTTTTTTTTTTTTTTTTTTTTTCAGTTTTATCTTCCTGTAAGTCTTGGGGAAGTGAGAATAGCCCAAGAAAAATATATGAGTTTGTGCAAGATAAAACTGTGGTCCCTGGGGAATAATTTCTTGGTCTCCACATCTCTGTCTGCCTTGGCAGATAGACTTGGATGTGTAACAAGCCTCCACAGCTCTAATATGACTCTTCATTTCACCCCATTGCAAAACAATGCTGATCTTCTAAATTTCTCAATCCCTACATGACTTCACTTCTTTTTTGTGTTTCATTTTTGACTACTTATTCTGTAACACTTAAAGAATCATCACTCTGATGGTTTTTGGGAAAGCTCTTTCCTGTAAATTCATAGCAGGGCTGGAAACCTTGACTACCCAGTACCAATAGACTTAAGGCTGAAGTGAATTTTGCCCATTTGCTTTCATCAAATGCCACAGAGAATTCAACTGAAATATCCAAATTTCTATCAAATTTTGTTCTTAACTCAGCACATCAAACATCTGTATCTGGAAAATTACCTTTATGCTGCCAAGGAGGAGCCCTGAAAGAGGCAAGAAAGGTAAGAGAAAGTGTCATCTCCCAGACCACGTCTGGGAATGAGAAAGCCAAGATATAGTTATGATCTATTCCAACAGATGCCTCCCATAGCAAACCTATCCATCTTTTAGATACATAAATGAAGACTGAGACTACTTCTTTCTTTCAATGTATAATCTTTACAGTCATGTTGGTGCAACACTCAACTTTGACCATATTATACAAAATCTGCACTGACCCTCCCATGTGAGAGCCTGCTTAGCTGTTCACATGCTGGGGCTCAGGACCAGGACCTCTATTTTTCTGTCTGTTTGTTTCTCAAAACTTTCACATTTGTCCTCACTGTCTGGGAGCACAGTTTGCCTTGGCATAAATCTTGAAACAGAGCACTTCACTGCACAGTCTCTCTGGTCCTCCTCTGCACGTGTGAAGGGCTTTGTTTGCTGAATGAAAAGGAGCTCAGGTATTTAAAGACCCTTACAGGCCAAGATATACTCAAGGAGACTTTAATTAGAATTGTAATTATTAAGAGAATCACCATTTATTAACTAGTAAAGAGGCACAGTATATTTAATTTGTCCTTTATATGGTTAGAGTCTTGTCACATCTTTGTCCAAATCTTCAATCAAGGGACCAAAACTGAACATGCTTTAACATCTGAAGTACAGGCATTGATACGGTTGACATGAACACCACAGCTACCTTATGGAGGGTAAGAAGTCATCAAGGCATAGAAATACTCAGATTTTAAAAGCAGAGCATAAATACTAAGTGAAGGAGTTGGGAAGAAATTCCCCTTACTGGTAGGTTATTGCAGAAGTGTCAAAGGACCTCAGCCATTGGGCTGAGTTTGTGGGGACAGTACCTGGGGCAGTTAGTCTAATCCCATCATCTAGTGACCAAAGGGACCAGTGCAGCCTCTGGAGGCACTAGGAGCTTCTCCTTCAGCCTTGCTGAAGGTGCCCAGTGTGCACCTTTGCTTGTTTTGGCAGCACTGTATTGCACTAAGCCAATGTAATTTTACCTCAAGCTCCAACATGTTCTTGACATGCTGAGCTACTGTCTGTAAAGCCTGCTTCTCTGACAGTGAAGCTAGTTTCTGATGATGACTGTATCTGGCATGTTTGAGGAAAAAAAGGTGGTTGCTGGTTGAAAGCCAGTCTTCATAACAAGCCTGAGGATCCTGGAGGTGAGGAGACGTTCCCAAAGAACACCATCATTTACACTGCTGTATGCATGCTTTTCGTTCAGCAGAATAAATTTGGAGATGCAAATCAAGAAGCCATCTTTTGAGAGGACGGAGATCCCTCTGCTGAAGCAGGATTCATGACAGTGTGGGGCCAGACTAAAGAAAACAAGGTTGCTGCCTTGTCTGCAGCAAAAGAGTACATGAGCAGCATTTCGAGAACTGTGGCTTCTTCCACATATCCTTTTCTTCAGTGCTGCTTTCCTTTGATTGAGGAGGAAGAAAAGAACATAAGTGGATGGAAAGCCAGACATTTCTACTCAGCAAAGAAAAGCTAAGATATTTACCCTCAATTTATCACTCTTCATCTAGTCTTTAAAAATATAAACTAAAAGAACCCTAAACATACACCAAACTCATGAGGCATTCTCATGCGAGAGTCCTAAGCATCTTCCTTTGCCTCTGTCTTTACACTGTCCAAATTACATTGCACCGTACTCAAGAAAATGCCTCCTTCTGCTGGTGTTTGCTTGCAGAGCAATGTCTACAGGCACCAAACTCTAATTGCAATAAATAAGAAGTGCATTTTGTGTTTCTCAACTCCATTGGACAAGAGTCTAGGAAAGTTTCAAGAGCATGCAACCAAAAGCCAAACTGGATGTATTTCATACACCATTCATCTCATCCTCCAGTCATGTTTATTTATAACCCAGGAATATCAGTCATCTCTATACGATAATCAAATTACAACAATATAGGCAACAATCTGGGAATTTATTGTTCAGATCTTCTAAGAGAAACGTCTGTGAGTTCCACAGATGTTGGTGATTATGATCCATCTGTCTCAGTACAATTCTTCAGAAACTGAGAAATACTAAACCTTTGCACATTGTTTTCTTTTGCACACAAATAAGTTTTCTTTATGAGGGCCATGGGTTTACTCCCACAAAAATCAAGTTTGTATAGTTTTCAGACATCTGAAAACACAGACACACAGAAACCGGAAATTTTGAAGAACTTCTCATTCATGTCTCTCTTTCTTCTGTTATTTCCCAGAATTCAGGATGACAGTTAAGCCTATAAACTCCTCTGACTCAGGCAAATCAAACTCTGCTTCTTTTTCTATTGAAATCAGAGAAGAGAAACATGCTCTAAAATTACTCATGGATTTATGTTCTACTGAGATTAACATTTAAGTACATGCTGAATCAGGGCTTTTTGGTTTTCCTGTTAATTTCAAAGCATGCCAGGGAACAACTCTCCAGGTTGTAGCTGAGAAACTTGGCAATACTTCATGTCAAATCTTGAAAACACACTTCTGGCTGCAGCTGTAATGGTTACACAGATTCTTCCTACAAGCCCTGAAAGGGTTTGAGAATGATCACAAGCAGTCCCATGTGTAGGAGCGCAGCAGCAGGGCAGTAATGGATGACTGGGAGTGGGCAAACCTGTATCTTGAAGAGGACACCTATCCACAGTCCAATACTACTCTGGCACTATTTTCCCCAGCCACACTAACTTTTAGTTTCCCACTGTGAGGGCTCTCTGTGGGCTGCAAGCATGAACAAAGCGAAAGGACTTTAACATGACAGTCACAGGACACACATAATTTCTCACATCACTGAAATAAAAAAAAAGGACCCAGCAGAATCCCATGGACTCCTACATCTTTGTTGAATTTTCCTAGTTTAACGGCAGATCTGCTACCACCTCCTTGCATTCCTGCTGTTTACAAAGTAATGACTGAAAGAAATGCTCCCTGGAAGCCAAACCTAAACATCCTCTATTCTTCAGTTCAATCAACATATTGAAAGTCAATTATTTGCACAGCTCTACTTAGTGGCACAGACCACTGCTCAAGAGAAACTTTTCTCTGTTAACTTTTTTGATGAGTATATTCAGGCACAGTTCACTGCACAGCATCAGCATTTTATTTTTTCAGTGCAGCTATGCTCAAGATTAGATTAACAGTGAAACTTTCTGACTCAGTCTTTAACTCTTGAGTGCTCTTCTGGAGCAAATCCAGCAGGAAATATTTTCTTAAAGACAAAACTTCATTAATAAAATTACTATAGCAGCTGAAAGTATTGACACTAGGAAACAAAAGGCAGCTTTGTGTGCATCCAAAGACACCAACAGTAAACTCTGTCTAAACTCTGTATTGACTAAATTAGGCCACAGTATTACGGTAGTGACACCAAAGGATATCTGTGAAGAGATGTCCAACTAACATGAAAGTACTAAGCTCATTCAAAGTACTAAATATAACATATTTATAGTTAAATGCACATGTACCTGTATGTATCAACCTACACAGCTGCCATCATACGCTTTATAAGATCTCAGTGAGACAGTCGGTGGAATAATGGTTCACTGCCATGCTCAGTTCAAGAGTTGTCAGATCGGGCTTTGCTCCCTGGGTTCTGTGCAGCCTGGAGGTCCCTTGGTCTGCACAGAGCACAGCACAAGGCAGCACAAGCCACTCTGAACGTAGGAGGGAAGCAGATCAGCTGAGGAACTGGTGCGTGATTTTGCCAGGGGTCTTTGCAGAGTGAAGAAAGCAACATACCCAAATCTTGAGCTCTTTAATGCCAAAAGCCCTAGAAAGATGTTCAGAAAAGGGTGTGCAGGTTGAAACACAGTTGACAAGTCAAAAATGAAAACAATGAGGACAAAAATGCACTCTGACTGGAGAGGGATACATGCAAATCTCTGGCTAATACTAAATTAAGGGGAGTGTCTGACAGGACGAGCAGCAGGGCGTCATCCACAGACCTTGATGAACTTGAACAGAAGCCTCGTGAAATTTGGTAAAGAGCAGGGCAAAAGGTCTGCCCCCAGGCAGAATAACACCATGCTCAGCACAGGCTCTCTCGTGAAGGGCCCGGGCTTGCTACAGGAGCCAGGCTGACCATGTGCCACAACATGTTCATGCTGCAAACCTGGCCAGCAGATACTGGACTCCTTCAGGAGTGTGATCAGCAGATCAAAGGAAGTTGTTTTCCTCTTTTTCAGGCAGCACCTCAAGTACTGTGATCTGCCATGAGAGCTGAGCCCTGGGAGCTCAGGAGGAGCTGAAAAAAGGAGCTTGTTAAAAATCAAATTCCTGGTGAGAGGAGGTGCAACAAGTGCAGAGGGGAAATACAGAGGGACCTCCCAGCCTGGGCAGTGGTGAATCCTTAGGTCAGCTTGAGCTGTCCTCTTTAACCTCTCACAGAGATTTTGGTAACTCCTCTGGTTTCAATACAGTCATTGCGAGGGGAGGCTTAAAGACCTGGGCTTGGAGCTAGGCTGGGCTGTCCTTCATGGTGGAGAGAGATACATGTAAATGACTAAATGCTCGCAAAACCCACAAGCTTGCCTGTGTGTCCTCTCCCAAGTCCTCTACCTGCTTCTCCAGCCCCTGTCACCCTGGTTCCTAATTGCACCTCCACAAAGCAGGGACTCTCCCCACCAAACATCCCCGCATCTCCCACCCCCTGCCATCCCCACACGCTCTGGGTTCCCTGGTCCGTGCTCCTGTGTCACACAGCCGATACATACTAACACCAGGCAAGAGACAGAGGGCAAACACGACACAAACTGCACATACTGACCCTCAAGCAACTGTGATACTATGTCTGAATTAGGGTATTTGTGCAGCTAGTACAACTTTTTCCCTTTTTTTTTTTTAAGTTCTTGATATATAGAAACAATAGGGACTTTTGTGTTAAGAGACCATTTGAAAACAACCTCATCCTCTCAGCAAGAGAAGCAAGGAGGGGAAATATTTTTTTAAAAATCCCCTAAACAAGAACTGAAAAGAAAATGAAGCTTTTCTGGGATTTCCAGGTAGATGACAGAGCTGTACTGCTGCACACAGCCAGCCTTTCCAAAATGCTTAATCACACTAAATCTTTGAGTCAAGAATAAAGACCAGGACTATCATCTGGATTTCATCTCCTCTCCAAAATGAGCAGGAATTCTCAATCAGAGAAAAACCAGAGCCAAACAGATCCCACTTCCCTCTGGAGAGAGAAGGCCCCTTCTCTGCCTATCCCTGCAGTGCTTTCTGAGAAACAAGAGCATACACACAGCATCCCCAATGGAGTTTTGCACTTTCCTACCCTCTCATTTGAATCCAGTGACACCCACCAGCATCAGAGCTGGTGCTGAAAGGGAGGGAGAACACATGCAGCTGGTGCAGAAAGGGTACGAAGGGACCAGGGCATGCCTCTGGGAAGCCACAAGCTGCTGGGGAGACTCACACTTGCCATAGACTCCCCTCTCATGGGTCCCAGCTTAAACACAGCTTTAGCACTCGGCGCCGCTGCCCTCTCCCTGCTGTGCTTCCAGCTCTTCAGGAAGGATAAGTCCTGGAAATACAAGCCAGATGTGTGAGTGCTGCAAGTCGCTAAGGGTCTCACGAGAACCAGAGCATAAGCAAACACTGCAAGCTGTTTCTCTGCATGGGAAGGCAGGAAGAGCAGGTTCTTAACCACCCTTATGATCCTCATGTACTTGACGAGCAAAGCAATGGAGAGGCTGACAAAAGGAGAAAAAGCAGCTCGACAAACAGCCCTTGCCATGTCTTGGTGCAAAAAAAAAAGAATGTCACTGCTGATTGTGCAACTACAGATGTAGGCTCATAGATCTGTCTTGGTTTCAGGGACAACAGCATTTCTTCATAGTGACTTCCCTTCCTTCTGAATGGCCCTGGGAGCTCATGTGAAACATCCCTTTTCTTGTGCCAGAATACAAGAAAGTGTTTGCTTTCCTCACCAGAAAGTGGAGGAGCAGCATGCAGGGAGGAAGAAATTCAGTCTTCTGGAGGTTTTTTTTTCTGTTCTTTTCTTTTTCCCTGTTCATCATTCACTGCTGGTTTACTTTGGAAATTCCCCAGTGTTCAAATCCTTTCAAGAAATGGTGTTTCCAGGCTCTTGCACAATTCCCTTTGGAGCTGCTCTGTTATTTATCCTTAACCACTTTCCCACACAGTGATCACTGTAAATGGCTCCTTTCTTCCTTCAAAATTTTACACCCCTTCCTGTAGGGACATGCTGATATTATAGTCCTGGAATTTACTCAGCTGGAATATGGGGTAAAAATTGCAAATATTCAACTGTTGCTCATTCATGAGAATGAGCAATGGGAATGGAAAAAAACCCTGCCTCCCCACATTCAGAACTGGAATATTAATCTTTATTGATGTTAAATATAGAATCATAGAATTGTCTAGGTTGGAAGAGACCCTTGTGATCATCGAGTCCAACCATCTACCTACTCTACAAAGTCCTCCCCTACACCATATCCCTCAGCACTGCATCTAAACAGCTCCTAAACACATCCAGGGATGGTGACTCAACCACCTCTCTGGGCAGCCTACTCCAATGCCCGACCACTCTTTCTGTGAAGAATTCTTTCCTAATGTTCAGTCTAAACCTACCCTGTTGGAGCTTGAAGCCATTCCCTCTCGTTCTGTCATTAATTACCTGTGAGAAGAGACCAGCACCAACCTCTCTACAGTGTCCTTTCAAGTAGTTGTAGAGAGTGATGAGGTCTCCCCTCAGCCTCCGCTTCCTCAAACTAAACAGTCCCAGCTCCTTCAGCTGCTCTTCATATGATTTGTTTTCCAGGCCCTAATATGTAGTGTAAGAATACCTGAGCTGAGCTGGATGAGTGCTACATATTTTCAAGAGAATAAGCTGTCTTCAGAATTTCATGCATGTCCTTCCCTTCTTTTCTAAATTGCATATTTAATTTTAAGACCTTTATTTACACAACAGCTGGTTAGGTTTCTTGCCATATCGGAGTAAGGTATTTTCAGCTTATCAAATTGGAAAATACAGCTAAGTTATTATCAGCAATAAATTCTAGACAGTTGCAATTCTCATAAGAAAGTTTTTTTTTTTTTCCCTCCCTTTTTTTATATCCAAAATCTGGATTGGCTACTCATACCAGCACTTAGGCTGGTGAATACTAGGTGGAATGCTATGTATAGTACTACACAATTGCTAAGACAATGCTGGCACATGCCCAAAAATATCTGAGGTGATAAATATGTGCAAGAACCTATACGCCTGTTAACCACAGGTAGTACCAATGGAAAAAGCAGAGACATGGAAAACAGAAATATTTAGAGCAGTAAAATAATACAGCTTGGTGCTTTCCACCTCCTCCAAATCCTGTGAGAGCTCTTGGGAAATGGGACAGTGCAACAACAAACATTAAAAACCACAGTCCTGAGCAAGGTTCCTACTGGGAAAAGAAGCCTTGTCAAAGTCCCAACAACGACACAGTCCCTTTCCAAATCATGTGGCAGTAGCGGTACAAGCACTGTATATTTCATCTTTGCTTTAATTCACTTCTGCTTTATTCACCATAAGCTTTCTCTAGCTTCAAACCCTAAGCTAGTAATGCACAGATTTCCACAGAAGTCATCAAAAGAAAGGTGGGAAAAGGTTGAATCAAGAAAACCTTGAGATGTTCTTTTTCTTTTTTTCCCATAAAAAGCAGAGCTACTGGCAGTTGGGAACAGCAGCATTTAACAAAGAAAAACAAACCCAGTTTTACATGGTGCATTGGGGTCAGTGTAGAAAGGCCATAAAGTAAATAATGCACACAGAAACATCTGGGTTTTGTCTGCTACAGATTTAAAGACTTCCAGCAGTGACTGGTCAGGGTGTACTATTTTAATAAAAATTAATTTGAAAGCTTTTGTAGTACACAAAGAGGATCTCAGAGTGTATCTCTAGAGCTTCATGCTAGCAGCCAGAATAGTGCTGAAACAAAAAGGAAATGGATTTTGTCCTTCAGCCTCAAATATCCTCTATGGAAATCAAGAAGACAAACCCCAACTTCCACTTTTAGTACTTAGTTCAGGCAGTGTTTTGGATGCTGTACACCAGCTGTCACTTCAGGCCCCAGGATGAATTACAGCGGGTTGAGATCCACAGTTCTCCCATCAGGTGACTGCCATTGCTCCCATCACATAGGCAGCATCTGTCCTCCTCCATGCTGCTTTCCTGAGATCCACATCATGTACACACAACCTTCTCAGCTGGCAATCCTTGGTACAGCCTCTTGAGTGCTACATAGCAAAAACACCACCATAAAGCATACAGTCCCCAAAACCAATTGGTTATGGACATCCTCTGGGTTGCCCAAAAGCATGGGCAGTGCCTTATTATTAAATTTCATCTCTCTTTTTCCTTGGCCAGTTGGTGCCTGGGGCCACTCTCTCTGTGGTAACTCACTCCTGGCCATGCCTCTGCCACAGGGGCATTTCAGCAGCTCTGCCCAGTGTCCATCACCTCCTGGAATGAGGAAACACAGTCCTTCAAACCTAGGTAGCCATCACCAAGGGGTACCCCAAGTCCAAAAGAAACATTTCTAGACTCAACCCCCAGCAGGCCCTCTGCTCCTGCCAAAAGGCAGTCATCACTTTTCTTTCCGTCCTTAGCCTGTTCCCACTCTCCACAGCCTGGGGTGACTAAGAAGAGACAAGTGATACTCAGTTCCTGGATGTCAGTCTCTATTTTCATGTCAAGTGCTAAAATAGTGTCACTTTAGTCTCAGAGCCATGTTAGACTTCCCCTCTTCTGCTTCCTCCTCAAGGTCTGACATTTGCTGCAGAGCAAGCCCAGTCTCTCGGCAGACTACACACGTTTTATATTTCTTTGCCTGACACTGAAATTCAGTCAGCCTGAACAGGGTTGGACACACATATAAACACATATATTAGTGGCCAAGATTGCCCAACACAGTGTTTTGGAGGCTTGTTTATTCAAGGCCAAACAAACACCCACTTTGAAAACATAAATTCAGTAAAAGCAAAAGTGCTTATTTCAGAAAACTTCTCTGCTCTCCAGACATCGCTTAGAAAGAGAAAGAATATTTTAAAAAAACAACTGAGTTCAATATTCAAATGTAAAGTTATCTAGTGTGGCACTGTCCCTGTTTCATGGTCATATATACTGTTTCATCTGAAGAATATTTGTCTTGTTTGCTTGCATTCAGTTTCCACCACTTCTATACAATAGGCTTAGATGTTGACTGTATTTATATAAGACCACAAAACCAGACAGGTGGGTCAAACTGAGTGCCCCATAGCTCAGTATCTCACCTCTGGCAGCAGCCAGCATTGAATGCCCAGGAAAGACTATAGCAGGAAGAATATAGTAATAAATGTAGGGATTTTTCCCTTAAATGTGCTCCCAGCCTCCAAATACTTGCCACTCAGAAACTTCCTGAGCCACAAGTGCGGTCTTTGATAATTTGGTAACTTGATAATTTAGTTTCATGAATTTCTCTAATTTTGACTACCTTCTGATTTACTGGATGCTGAAGGTTTTCAGAGTAAAACACTGAACACATACAAACTTATTGTTTATTTGAAAATCAAGGAAACTGCCTGGTTTTTATCTGCTTTTTAATGCTGTTAAAATTCCAAAAACCATAGCATCACAATAAAACAGCTTAGGTATTACACAACAATGATCTATGCCTAACAATTAACTATGGCCTTAGTATCCGCAAAATTGTGTTCCCATGAGGTGAGAGTTAATACGTTCTGGGCTTTATGACAACATCTATAGTAGAACATTAACTGGGCACATGGAGGTCAGCTGGTACAGAGCAGCCATGTCCAGGTTAGTCCTAAAACTGGATGGCTGCAGCAATCTGCCTTTTGAGAATAGTTCCTTGGCTTCCCTAACTGCCAACCCACACCCAGGAGCTGTTTGAGGAAACTGCTGGTTGGAACAGGCCCAACTCACTATTAGGAATGTGTTGGTGAGTTTGCCAGCACCAATGGTCATGTTCCAGTGTCTGTGGACCCACCTGGTTATGCTTGAATCTAGAGAAACAGGCCACATTTTCACTGTGCTGCATCCCTTCAGGCTCTTCACCCTTAGGTCCTTAGGCTGCTGTTATTCCAGCAGTGGAATACCAGCGGTGAGTCTCCACTTTAGAAAAGCAGGACTTGTCAAAGTAGCTGTATTTAATATGAAAGAAACACTGTCTCTTCACCATTTGAGAGGATTCTCTGTTGTCAGGCTTGTAACCTACTACTGCACCTCCTGTGAATCCAAGGCAACAAAATTACCAGGAAAAAGCCACTCTCAAAACACCACTAAGATTTCTACTGAAACCCACTGCTAATCATCTCCCCTTCAACACCCTCCCGTCTGCAGCATCGTGAAGGGAGAAGACCATGCATGGACCTGGAATAAAGGCTTTGGGAATGTTACTCTAAATGAACAATCACGGAGAAAGAAACCTGCTGAGACTGAAAGAGCTGCCTGTACTGTGACAGACACTTTAGGCAACTGAGCCAACTTTTAGGGGCTTTTCTGAGAAACAAGTGGAAGTACAGTCACAGCCCAGCATGAGTCCTGGGATATGAACTAAAAAGGCATTGATAAGAGGAAAGAAAAAGGGAGGTTTGAGTAATCGCTTGCTCATCTGAAAACAGAGGCTTTATCTGTTCAACCATAACCCTGCACCTACAGTCAATGTTTAACTTATGCTTCATGGGTGTGTTGTCCAGTTAAATGGGATCTCCTGATAAACTCAGAACCATCTCAAATCACAGCTTACAAATGATAAACTTCATTTCCTATGGCTCACTAGAAACCCAAAAGCAAATTCCTATCACAGTTATATTGACTTGAAGTCAACTGAGGTTAAAGGTGCTAACTGAACTGCCAATTACAACAGAGGCAGTAACAACAATTCTGTCTCACTCAAAGCATGTGATAGACTGGAAATCATTTCCAGCATAGAACATAACAGAGACTAAAATTTAGGTCAGTCTATAGTTAAGAGCCACTATCCATAACAGCCAGCTTCGACATGACATTAAAGACATGAAACTTGCTTTTGAGTCCAAACGGTTCCATTGGTGGTTCTTCACTGATTCAGCAAAGTGATGACTAATGGTGACCACTTGCTGCAGAGGACAGGTGTCTACATCTTTAAAACTACTACCACAGAAGTATCCTCAGTAACAAGGCCAAAAGTTGGAACTAGCCTCAGTCTCCTCCTTGCTCTGAGCTGGTGCCTATTCATTTGTGACAGCACAGCATGAATTCTCATCCTGCAAATATTGTTCTTGTAAGAGAACAGAAGCTTTGTTTTCTTGGGGTTGTATTTGGAATCTCTGACCAGCCATAAAGTGTCATTAATAATAGAATGATATAAAAGAAATTGCAGTATTTAAAAGATAAATAGTGAACTTGCGATTTTCTTCAGGGCTGATTTAACTATGCTCTAGCCAGAATGCAGACAAAGGAAAGGGGTTCTTATCAAGGAGCTGTTTTTTCAAGACACTACCAGGAGCTCTATAGCAAGGAGAACGTATATGACCACAGCTTCACATATGCTGAAGAACTAGCACTCCAGCAGCTCTGCAATATACAGCAACATTCATGCAATCTGACGTCAACAGTCACTTCTTCTGTGTTCCTTGGTGTTTATTCACTTCTTTTTACTAGAGGTAACAGGAATGTCAAATCCAAATAGTCTGAGAACAGCAGAGAACAATATGAAATGGCTGGTAATAGGTAAGGAATTGCAAAACTACAGTTCAAGGATGGCGATAAAGCAATGTGAATGCCTAGAGGTTAAACTATCAAGGACAGGAAGTACAGAAGCATAAACTGGATCTCTCACCATGCTAGACATGGTAAGAAATCAGTTTATGCTTCTAGACATGGTGAGAGACATGAGACATGAATACTAAAGGTTGGAAAGTAGAACACATTTCTGGGAAATAGAGAGGAGTTTAAAAAAAAATAAAAGAAAAGATACAGGCTTGAAAACAAAGTTCATTAGTGAAACTGGGAACACTGCCCTCTCCCTGGACCTCTGTGCAATTCTAAATGCAATTTGATAGCAAGGTCCTTTATAAGGATGCAACGAACTTAATCTTTGTTTACATAGGAGAATAGCTCTGTCACAAGAAAAATGAGTGGGTGTTGAGGTTATGTTGTGTTAACCCTGGTTGTGCTAGGGGAAAATAGTTATGGTGTGTTCTTTTCTCTCTAGCAGTGACAGCCCTAATCCTTTTGACTTGGGTGGTTCCACCCCAGGGCATTTGGGGCTACTCTGCAGGCACAGTATATCTCTAGTTCTAGTTACACTTCCAGTCTACTGTGGTGCCCAGCTTGGTGCTGGCGTGCACACCATCCACACTTAGTGCAGGAAATACAATTTAGAAGGAGCCATAAAACTCTAGTTGAGAAGGTCTCCACTGTCCCAGCCTAAAAGCCACTTGGGCCTACTCCTCACCTCCCTAGGCTGGCACTTATCCTTGGGGCACACCAGTCCCCCAGGCAAAGGAGCACTCAAGGGAGAGCCCTAGTAGATGCCCTTGCTTTACCTTGGCATCCCCTTTGAACTCCACACTTACTACGTGGCTCGAATTCTCATTCTCAGAGCCCTACTCTTAACTCTAAACCTAGACTGCGCTCTAAGCCAGGATCTCAGCCACATCCCCAGGTCACACAGTGTTGAAGGAACCCTACTAACAGCCTTCCAAGTATTTTGGCAACTACTTTTGAGTGCCTCTCTCTCACTGTACGTCTAGGATTTCTCTTTCTTAGATTCCTAACTCTGACTCTGTGCCTGCACCAAGTCTTATGCAATGGCATACACCACAAAACTTGGTAAAGTTTAGGTGGAGATGGACCCAACAGTCCCCAACGGCAGGGCTACTGCTGTTCTTTAGTAATGCTTTGATGAGTACTCTGCACTATCAAGCAGGCTGTATTATGAGAAAAATCTTTGCATGATCCTTCAGTGCCTCAGTGCATTTAGAAACCAAAATCAATTTAGTTAATTGATTGTGAGATGAGTACACCTACAGAAAGAGGGCTAAGAGATCTTCCCCAGGCTGTTCCTTAAGCATTGCTTCAATAACATTGTTGACATTACATCATCTTGTCCTTGTTCTGCAGAGAACAGCTGGTAGGTCTGGAGAAGATGACTGATACTGCTCTAGGTCCAGCCATAGCACTTCTGAAATTGATGGTGTTGATTTTTTAACTCCTGCTGCTGACCAACACTCAGTAACCTGTGCATTGTTCTGGCTATGCCTTTCTGAGTACAAAGAATTGCACAAAGAAAGTGATCCTGGACACTGCATCCAACCAACAGGAGCTAACAATTTCCTTGATCTCAGTCCTAATGTTCTTCTAGACAATTCTAGCCTCAAAGCCTACCTAAGTACCCGGACTGAATCACGCCATCAGACTTCCTCATTTGTGTGTTTCTACTTTCCTCTTAAATTAGCCCGTTTCTCTTACCTCTGTCTTTCATGCACAACAACACTAGGCAAAGTCTGTCCTACCCAAGCACAATAAATGCTGTCCTCTGTTCTTCAAATATATACAAAGCTACAGCAGTGTCTGGTGCTCAGGTAACTATCTCAGGTGAAGGCAGCAGAATGCAACAACCCAGTAGCAGAATGCCAGTTTGCCTGGTTACATGGGACATTCACATCACCTTGCTATCCTTAGCAAAGCAGAGGCAGGATTAAGTCTAAAACCAAGGAGGAAATCTTCCTCACTCCACCTGTCAGACAACACTTACACAGCTCTCTTTCCACAGTTAAAAAGCTAACACAACTAAGAGAAGATTAAAATGCAGTGTGCATATCAAAAAGGCACTGTATTGCTCTCTGTAGAGGTCTTAGAAAGACATAGCACAGTTTCATCACAGACAAACAGGAAAGAAAATTCAAATATACTTTTAAAGTCAGGCAACAAACAAAAATTGTCTTTATCTACATAGAAGTAATTTTCTGCATCTGTGAACTTTTTATTCTTCCTTTTACGATTATTTCCCAAACTAAAAGTAAAACAAAGTAAAGGTATTATGCATCAAGCATGTCCTTTTATCTAAGGCAATGAGGAAGTTGATAAATAGCACTGATTTCAGGATCATTTATTGACTGACCTTACTTTTGATTCCTCAGAGCATACTGTATGGCTTGCTGTTTCATCAGCTGCAGAAGAATTAATGTAAATAAGAATTAGAGGTTGATGGAAAAATAGAAGTCCAGAAGAGCTCTTTTGAAGGTGTTTATGATATAGTCACCTGAATGCCAGAGTAATCATCCAGTGATTAATGTTTCTCCTCACCACACTCCTGTGAAGTAGGAAAGCCTTCATTACAGAAGGGGGAAATTGAGGCTCTAAAAACCTACATGACTAGTGGCACCAAAGCATTTAAATACATCCTTACTGCGTTCTGTGAAGTTCCTTACATACTTAAGTTAGGCACAAGCTTAAACACCCTGTGAATCCCTTGTTCACAGAAAGCTGACATGCCCTTGGAGATGTTCAGACAAGGTGCAAAGTATCAGGAAGTCAAAGGAAGCACATTTGGTTCCATGCAAACCAAAGGGCATAAATATTGGCAGGACGAAATTGAGCTGACCGTTTTGTCTACAAGTTCTTTATAGCTTTGGGGAACAGCATTTCAATAACTTTAAACTAACATTACCTTTGATACCTAAGGTTGCCAACATCTGTTTCTCCTCTATTATGGCTTGTTCAGCAATTCCTGAACTTCTGAATATGAAGGATATAAGAACACAACCTGAACTCTATCCTCCTAGAATGATAGCCCAGTCCAAGCACAATTCCTACTCTGTCTCTGAGCTTCCTAGAACAGGAGCTGTCGATAGCTAACAGCCACATATTTATACTGCACAGCAGAAATAGCACTGCACATGGCACTCATCTGAGTCCCTTTGTCTTTATGCAATAAACTGTATTTATTTTAACCGACAGTGAGCCTACAAATTACATTCATTTCCCATCAAATTAGGAATAAAAATTTATGCTTCCCCTCAGGCAAACATTTTACTTATTCTCCAAACTTGAATGATTTTAAAAGCACCTTTTGTGACATTCACTATCCAATATTTCATATTCAGATGCAAGATGCAGAACAGAATAATGTGATGTTCCATTTTTATAATATTCCTGTAAGACCTTAGATACCAACCTGCACCTGATATAATCCAACTGGCTTCCCTACCTTTAGTACAGGTTGACACTCAATGAGGAACTGCAGGGTTTTTTTAAATCCGGTCTCATGCTTCAAAATAAAATTCAACCTGGGAAATCTGGCAATTGAGAACTACGTGTGGATAAGATGAATTGTTGGTTACCTGCTCCAGCTACCTCTGTGTCATTGCTTTCACACATGGCAGGCATGAGCCTGGTGTCCCTGGCAGACAGTTTGCTTTAGGTTGGCTCTAACACCAAAGGGCACAATGCAATAGAAGAACAGGTCACGTCCTGCTGGTTCCCAATTTTTTCTTCTGGGTCTCATTTCACAGTTATGTTTAGTACTGCTGGAAATACACCAAGACATTTAGTTCAAGATAAGAACAGCCTGTTCCAAGACAGTTTCTCTCATCTCAACATTTCAAATGCTCTTGAATGCTTGGCTCTGCTTCCAAAGCAGAAACTCTTAATTCCATTCTAACGTTATGAAAGTACCAGTCTCATATGACTGTGAAATTTTATAATGAAAATTTTGCTGAGAGATTTGGGCACTTGGGGAAAAAAAAAGACAAATAATGGATAATGGGAAATATGATGCATTCAAAGTGGTGTTACATGACCACTGTTAGAAAAGCAGCTACAAAATGTAATTTCTGTTGCAGTGCAATAAAACACATCCATCTTCCATTTTCAGGGAACAAGAAAGTGTCAGCTTCTGAAAAGAAATTAAAGATCATATCAACCCAAAGTATCTTCAGAAATGTATTTGGCTGAATACAAATGTCCAAGCCACTTTTATAAACATGTTCATACAAATATGTGGTTGCCCACACAGATAGTTATGTCAAATAAATAAAAGAGAGTGAGGAATAAACCTGTGTAAAGCTTTGAAAGGTGAATCAATACCAGTTCTGAAATGCAGTGCTGAGTTTTCCAGAGGAGCAGATGAGGGGAGACAGAGTCAAATCAACTGCATCCATCTCACAAATTCAAAAGGACTGAGAGTCCAAGCTCAAAGATAATACTCAAACTTACCAAGCAATTATCTCTGACAGATGTTCGTTTCTAGGTCAAATACACATATACTCCCAATATTTCACGGGAATTCTCGTAGAAACTGAGTCTATATTCTTCTAGTAGAAAGATGTCTCAGGATGCAGAGAATCTGCTCATAGTCCTGTCAATGCATCCTGTCAACTGATCAGCAGTAATGCCAACTTCCATGATTTTATTGCAAGATGTGCAACATAAACTTCCTCTTAGGGATGCTGCACATAATTTAAGAAAAAGCCAGAATCAACAGCTTTTTAAAAAGACCTCATAAACGCTCACCTGACTTGGAGCACTCAGCTCAGGTCGTACCAAATCAGAGTCAAAAGTGTCTCTCCTTCAGATATCAGGAAGCCTAGACCCAAATCACAGTGGTACAGGTCAGTGTAAGCAAACAGATTCTAGGAGGAATGTCAAGGCTCCCCTTCCTAAAGCTGCTCAATAGCAGATGCTTTTACTTCTGGAAACTTCTGTCAGAGAATACGCAGCTTCCTTATTCCTTATGTTGAAAGGTTCACAGGAAAATAGTTTTGAAGACAATGATCTTCCCTTACTGAGGTAAACTCAGGTTCTTCCACTGGCTTCTGCAGACGCAGAGCCCTGTCCAGTATTTGCAGAAGCTTCTTATGTGAGTCTCAAGAAATAATTCCTTTCTACCTCAGAGGATCTTTTTTTGTGTGTGTGGTTTGTTTTTTGTGGGTTTTTTTTTTGTTTGTTTGTTTGTTTACTGTTTTCCGAAGTTCTATAACTGATCCTCCTTCATGAGCTCTCTGCAATTTCCCATTCATGCATACTTCATCTTGCTTGTCAGGCTGAAGCACCCAATACCCAAAGCTTTTGACTGTCACCTCCTGGTCACTCACCCCAGCAATTTACATTGATTTCTTTCATCTTGACTGCCAGGAGCTAAAAACTGCATGTTCTAAGAGCAAATACTTCACATGGGTAAATGACTGCAGAATCAGAAAGGATAAAGATAAAAGTATGTTGGCAGACAGCCATTAGTGGGAGAGACATTCTGCTTCCCCAATACTGCTTTCAAAAGGAAAGAGGAGATTATTAAAGGTACCATTAAATATATTCACTGCTCTTTAAGAATGGCAGTATCTGGTTCTAACTAGAAGGATAAAAATAACATGAAATACTGTATCAGTCACAAAACCAAACAGCTACAGCTTACTCCATCCATATTATGGCTCTGAACTGCCTCCCTTCCTAAGGCTCTTATTTATTCTTTGTTATATTTCATTTTATTAAGCAGCTTAGAGCTGCATTCTCTTGCTTAGGGTTTTTTGGAGTCCTGGGGTTATAAAAGGGCCTGGATGTTAAACTAATCCAAGGTCATCTTGCCATCATGATGGCTATATAGGGTCCTTGGGAAAATTCACCTACAACACATCCTGTTCAGGCACACAGAAAGAGCAATCACATCTGTAGGTACCCAGCACAGCAAGGAATGTCACTGTCTCCTGTGTTGAGGGACAGATGCTTCTACACCACACTCTTGAATATCATGCAGTTATGGAAGACCCTAGGAAATGTGTGGGAACACAAAGAGACATTTGTTCTAATGAGGACAATGACTACCTGACATACATCAGATTGTCTCTGTAAGGCCCAGACTTTACAGCTGGAAATACACAGAATTTAGAGGCCGATTTGGGGCTCTGCAACAAAATCCCCAGTCAGAGGAGCATTTCACAGGGAGCCGACTACTCCCTTAGTGTTACATGGTGCACTATGCACATCCAGTTGTGTGGTGGAGGTGCAGCCAAATGCAATCCTCCTTCTTGCCAAAGCCCACATCTAGCCCTGAGTATAGAACTGCAACTCAAATAAGAAAAGGTGACATTGTGGTCAATGGCATTTTGCAGAAACCTGGTGACCTGAGAAACAGGAATGTCAATTTGGCAAAGTGTAAGTAGCAAGCAGAGCTCTAACTGCACGCTTCAGGTATTAGTCAATGCCAAGCAATTCATGCTTATCGTACTGCATCAAGATCTTGCTTTAGAAATATGGGGAAATATCTAGAAACAAAATCAAACCATAGTTACCAGGTTGAAGTGCCATTTCCTTCCAAATCAACAAAAAAATCTTCTTGCAAATGGAACAGTGTTTTTCCTCCCAGTCTAACTTTGCTAAATTAAAAATCAGAATATGGATCAGCAACTAGAAAGGAAAATGGTACATTAAAGTTTGCTTTACTCCTTGAAGCCCAAACCCCAGACATCAACCCATATATTAATAAAGCAAACCTCAGAAAGCAGTTTCTGTAGTAATGCTCACCAAATTCAAACTTCCTCAGACACTGGATTCAAGAGTTGCTTTAGCTCCCTGCATAATGCATTATGTTTATACACTCTGCCACCAGTACTTGTATTTTATCCCAAGTGTTGAATTGTTGTCTCAAGCTCCTGGATTCATGTAATTATGCAACAAAGCCAGTTTTAATTAAAAACAAACTTCTAGCACTTCATATTGAGAAGAAAATCTTCAAACTGGGACTGTTAAAGTTACAAAACTCAAACTACACATAAAAAGGCACAAAATACACTGCTTATTAAATCAGACAAGACTGTGGGAGGCAAGCTGGAGTTGGGACTACTGATACCATGCTCCCATGCAGCATCTTAAGAAATCTCTCTTTGCAGAAGCTAGTCAAAAATGTAACATATTTGCAGAAATTATTAGGAGAAATTAATGCATATACTCAGTAGAAATTAATTGATATGTAAAAAAACCTGTGTCTTCTTTCTCTCCCTCTTGTATATGATGCAAGACTTTGAAGAACACTTTCCCCTGCAGAGCTGTCCTATTGCTTTCCATCAACCCCTGGAGATTACACATCTCAGCAGGTAGCCATTCCAATGCACCACTGTCCCGTGGTTCTGGGTCTTTTCAAACCAAGAGTTACTGCAATTTTTACTTTATATTAAAAGACAAAGAAAATGCTCTCTGATCTAATAAAAGAGCTGCAACATAAGAGCAATATTTCTATAAAGCCTTCCATTTCTGTTTGAGAGTGTCCCGGCATCAGTAGTGCACAAGTGCAGTAGTCTCATATTTCTTAAGGATGAATTTTTATAATCCAAAAAGGACTCCACAGAAAGTACTATCCTTTGAGAATCTATTAGCTTTCTGTAAGATCCTGCTACTAGATATGTATTTATTTACCCTTAGAGAGAAGTTTAGTATTTAAAATTTTTTGTCCTGGCTAAAAAAATTAAACGTACAATAGACTGCTCAAAGAGCAGTACACTAAAAGTAGGCAGACATGTGGATACATTGCCCTGCAATGGTTAAACTTATCAGAAGAGAAGCCATTACACACAATGAGTGGGTTAATGTTTTCTCAGACTACAAAGGAAGTCTCATCTTTATCCATGTGAAACTTGGATAGTTTCTTAGCAGGTCTGTGCATGTTAGGGACAGTATAATGTTGATATCTGCATGAGCTTTGGAAAGAGAAGTTGCTTCAGTTGGACCATAAAAATTACCACAGTTCCAAAAATTCCCCTTTTCTTCTCACCTACATGACTCCAGGCTCTGTTCCAGCTGAATTCTCATTAACTGCTAGTCTGGTTTTGCTCCCATCACAGCTGAATAGACTATATGTTTTCTAATCATTTCATCCATCCCTGACATATCAACACCCAAACAATTCTCCAGCCAAAAGAAAACATTTGACGAAGTTCTTCACTGTTATGACACTCTAACCTGTTTTTACATGAAGAGATTAAATTAATCCTGCACAGGCAACAAGATCTATCTAATTTATCAGAAACCTATGCTGTTAAATTAGATTACTTCTAATTTATCTTCTTCTCTCAGATTCATTGATTAACATAACCAGGTTAAAGTTACAGCAACTTGTTCCCAGTTTGGAGTTGTTTGCTGCATCTGAGTCAGACTCCAAGAGAAGCCAAAGTGCCCAAAAGCTTGTCTGTTTCTCCCTCTGATATCCATTGGCTTTATAAAAGACGGCATCTTTCGCTACAAACACTGCTTCATTTTACAGTGGGTAAGCCACTTACTAAAGCTTTGATATAAAACTCTTCCTGTACTCAGACTTCCCACTGAAGTCTGTAAAATGCAATGGAGGCCCCATAGGATTTAATTCAAAGTTTTTCAGTACTGCTTTCAGAAAAGAAGGCTGTATGAGCTCCAGAGACAGTATTGTGAGCACCAGAACCACGCGAGTCCAGTTTCTTACATATCCCAGATGTTTAACCTGAGGAGCAGTAACGGTGCAAGCTGCCATCGGAGCATTTAGTGAGTCTCTTTTCCAAGTGGATTTTCTGGTGCTGAATGTTGCATTAACTCCCTCTACTATGCACAAATTGCTTGTGCTCTACTGAGTCATTCATCTTTATGGCAATTGTATGAACTTAATTACCTCTGTAGAGTTTGAGTGAAAATGTAATGCTATAGTGACTACACCAAGGTGACAAAATGCTGGTTTACCTCTGAAGCTACCTAGGAGAAGTGATAGTATGGCAGAACTTAGTCACTTTAGCTGTGTACTTCTTTGCCAAACAGAAACCTCTTCCACAATGAATCATAAAAGCACAGAACAAGCACAAAAGCAGATTACTGAATGGAATTCACGCTTTCAGAAAACAGCTCAACTTCCCACTGTCTCAGGAATATTCCTCTCAGGAAAAACATACCAACAAACCAAAAAAGCCCTTCTTGTTGCCATGACTTAAAGACAGATATGATTTTGGAGAAAGGGAAAAAGGAAACCTAGATAAGTTGGCCCCTATCTCTCCATCTGCAAAATGGGAACAAATACATATACATCCCTGATACATACATTTGAAAATGTGTAGAATTCTCCAATTCTAGGACCCACTGAAAATACATCAGGTCTACTGTTTCCTTAACTTCAGGAAAACATATCCATAACTTTTACAGCTAAATAATACATTGCAGAAGCTTTCCCATCAAGTCCCAACAACTTTTTCTGCAGCTAAAATAGCTCTTTATCCCCACCTGGAGGAGGGACCGACCCTTCAAGGAAAAGTGTTCACTCACTGCCAGAGACAGTCTCCATCTGAAAATGCACTTTTAATACATGGCCAGCATCCCACCCAGGACACACGTTTCAAATACGTATATGCATCACAGCAAATACAGCTCAAACAGTTCTATTCAATCACAGGCTTATAGATGTGAAAGAACTCTTCTGTCATCCGTTACCAGCTTGCTATATTGAAATTACTGGAAATTTGTTTTTAAAAAAATCATATATAATATAAAAAAGGAAAGGAATAAGCAAATTAATTTACTGGCAGAATTCCAAATGGGGCTGTCTGAGACCTGTTAATTTGTCTTTTCAGCAGTCAGGAACTGGATTGCTCTACTGTCACTGCAGCTGCTGCCTTCCCTCCTCTACTCATCACCAAGATTAAAAAGCAGTTTTGAGATCCAGTTCGGGAAAAGCAGACTGGAGTGGAAGCAGATGTCGATACCAAGAAATAATATACCATTTTTAATTCTGATCCTGTAAACTTTTATGTAAGTATTGAATCATTTTACACTGGTAAATAATCCTATTCAACTGGGTGAATAAAGTCACCTCGCAGGGTCAGAGCTGATGTTACAAAAGGATTTCCTTTGCCATTCTCTCTAACACAATTTTTTATGCTTTGTTTCGATGTTAATGCCAGCAGTGGAGTATGAGGCCACATAATTTTGTTTGATGTCCTACACAACCTAAACCAGATCATTTCACTCAACTTTTCCTGCACTTCCTTGCATAAAACAATCAAAATGATCAAGGAAATCTACATTTTACCCACACTGATCTTTTCTTACAAATCCGGTAGATCTTGTCACAAAACCAAATTTGTCTGAGCAAGATTATTTTCTGTAATCATGTTTACTGGTGTTAATTATATAGCTGTCTTTGGTATTTTATAAAAGTAATTATTCTTTTGTAGACCTCTGGGTGGAACTCTCTCTCTGAATACTGGCACAACATAAGCATTCCTCTAGTTTTATGGACTTTCCCCAGAATTCCCAATTTTTTAAAAAATGAGCAGCCCATAGTTTTTCTGCCCATCTATTTCTCTTGCACACAAATTACTGGGGCTTTGGAATTAAATGTATCATCTTGCTTCCTTCTAAATATGAATTATAGGCATGTACCAAACAATCTTTTGCATTATTAGCAATTTTAATTTTACTTAGTGTATTTACCAGTGGGATATTACCATCATAAGGACTTCTTTCGCAATTCCTCACACACTGAGAAGTGATTACCCTTACCTCTATGACCATGTATTTTTCCTGGTGAGTTCAGCTTCCCTTAGCAATACTCTTACTTGAAACATGTCATTAGTGTTTCCTGTGGCTCAACTGATGTATGCAGCTCTCATTTCTAACAGTCTCACGTCATAGCTGCCTCATTTGCTGATGTAGTTTTCTGGCTATTTAATACACTTCTATTTAAAACCTCCTACTTTTCCTCCATAGTATTGTGATGTTCTTCTAATACACTGTTTTCAAATTCACCCGTAGTTTGGATGAAAAATGTCCTCTTGAACAGTCAGGAAGTACATATTATCAACGAGGTCTGTCTGTGCCCACACTACTTTTAATTTGCTCACAAGACGCTCTCTCCAAACACCAGTATCTGAGCGAAAGATGGCTTCAGCTTCACCACAACCCAACCCCAAGCTGCCGTGGGCTTGTCTGACCGCCGTCCCTTTTGCCTGGAGATACCGTTCACTTTTAACAGCTCCCCAGATATGTCCGCAAAAGAAATCCCCCACACAGATTCTCGGGAAGGGACTAAAACCACCCGAGCCACGGGTAGGCCCCTTCCTCAGCGCCGCCATGTTGGAAAGGGCAATGGCGCCGGGCCCGTCACCGTGGCAACAGCGCCATGCCCCATGCCCCCACCACCCTCACGGCGCGGTGGCGTCACGGCGGCGCGCCGGACGCGAGTGGTGACGCGAAAGGGTCGCGCCGGCGGCCGTGAGGGAGCCGGTGCCGCGATCCTGCCCTGAAGCATTAACGGCCGCTTCCGCTCCTCTTCCTGCAGCGCGGCCCGGCGAGGCGCGGCCCTGCCGTCGTGGGGAGAGGCGGCATGGCCGGCCCGCACCTGCAGCAGCCCAGCTTCCTGCTGGTGGGTGGGGAACGGGGAGCGGGGAGGCGGCTCCGCGGGGCCGGGGCGGGCGGGCATTACGAATTTCTGGCTAACGGCCGGCTCTGTTGAAGTCAGTCGGTGTAACCTCAGCCGTATTAACAGAAATGCGTCATTAGGGCGTAATTAGAGCGGCGTAATTAGGGAATTCTTTACGCCGTGGCCGTGATGAGTATTGTCCCTTCTGGCAGCAGTGATCTGGTTTCCCTTCTGGTTTGTAACAGGCCACGCTGAAGGCAGACTGTGTAAACAAACCGTTTGTGCAGAGGTGCCACGATCTGGAGAGGTACATTGAGGAGTTCCCCGCCAAGGTGAGCAGTCACTGCCCGGCCTGTTTCAGGGGAAATCGCTTTTTTTCATATCGCTGTTTTCTTCGTTGCTATTTCTCTTATCAAGACATTTGATAAGAGAAATTCCCCCGGGGGAAACAGGGGGAATCCAGTACTTCCCAAGAATAACAAACCTGTTCTAGTCATTAAAAGATTGTGTCCGTTGACTGCACTTAGTTTTTAACTTTCAGCCTCAATTTATGAGGAAAACTAGTTTTGAACATATGACAAGTAGTTGTGTGCAATGCTGATCAGTATCCTTGCAAATTTAGTGGGATCAGAAATCAGGATAGATTTCCTGTAATTGCCATATTGTAATACATTCTTTGAATGGAACTCTGCCCAGACAGTGAGAATCTGTGAACAGTCATAACTAATTCTGTGCTGCAGAATAGCTGGCAGACAGCTTTGTGCACTCCATTATCTGCAGCAGAGATTGCTCAAATGAGGAATTGTACACATTAACTATTCATGTCTGTTTTCCCTAAAGGAATTACATGGCATCTTCCCATGGCTGGTGGAGAGCATTTTTGGTAGCCTGGATGGCATCATTGTAGGCTGGAATCTTCGCTGTTTGCAAGGGAAAACAAATCCTATCGAATATCCTGTGGCTTTGGATTTCCTGGATCCCAGGTAAACTCATTCATTTCAGCACAGATTAAAAAAGTGTACGGGGAACAAAGAAGAAGTGTTTGATCTTTTTCCATTGTGCAAACATATATTCACAAAAGTCAAACAGGAGAGAGTACTTACCATGGATTTTCTTTCTGATGCTTGCTTTCAGTGGCCCAATGATGAAGCTGGTTTACAAACTCCAAGCAGAAGAGTATAGATATGATTTCCCAGTCTCGTATCTTCCAGTGAGTAGCTGAAAAAAATTGTAAGAAGAGAATGTAGTTGTTGTGGCAGCTGTTGGAACTTTGCACACACTTCATATGTACGGATCGGAGTTATATCCTCAGTGCTCCAGGTTTAGAGCATACTCATTTCTTTAAACCGTTGCTAGAGAAGGAGAGTTCCCAGCCATAAACTTTGTGGGAGATGGTGATTGTTAGCAGCTAAATACTTGTGCTGTTCAGCCAAGGAAGCTGCATTGTGATTCTTATCCCATTCCTGGAAAAGTTGTGTGCTTCATCTTGGTTACTGCTCATTGCAGGACTGAAAATTGCTCTCCAAGCTTGTCACAGAGCGGTGCCTTCCCTGGCAGCGCTTTGTGCCCATGCGTTTGAAGACTGGCTGCTACCATAGACATTTCAAACAAAAGTGTTTTATCTGCAGAGTTGTTTTGTTATGTTTTCTATTGCTGCCACCTACCTGCTATATAGAAATTGATTCAGATAGTTCTACAGTCTTTAATGAAAGGAGACATCATTGAAGAATGTAGTAATTGCTGGCCCACAGCTCAGTTACCCTAAGAAAACCATCAGCCAGCAGGCAAACACTGGTCTTCTGCTGCTCCCACTCCAAATGGAAAAGTCTTGGTGATTAAGGCTCTCTTTTTTTTTTTTTTTTTTTAATACTGAATACTCTTTTTCAGTGAGGAAGTTGGCAGCTCTCTAAAGAGTATGCATTTGCACAAGGACCTACTGCAATGCAGTGAATTCCCACTGAGCTGAATGTAGATATCATCTCAGAATGCTGGAATGCAGCAGAACTTCTCTATCTGAAAACATACTCTGCAAGTAAGCTGAGTAGCCTGATTTAATATTTCACTACTTTGTCTTTCAGGGCCCCGTGAAGGCTTCAATACAAGAGCAAGTCCTACCTGAATGCTCTTTATACCACAACAAAGTACAGTTTCCTTCATCTGGTGGTTTAGGTTTGAATTTGGCTCTTAGTATCCTTTTAACAGTTGGATATTTAATTTCTTTTAAATATCTAAAAGTGAGAGATTACAAGCATTTCTGTTGTATATTTATTGTGTGTCCATAATAAATCACGGCCATGCTAAAGAGTTTGGGCTGATTAGAAATGTTTAGATTCCAATGAAAAAAAAAATTTGTCCTCCTCTTATAAACCCTTGTGGGGGAATTTTGTGGCCTTATTTAAGTCAACAACAAAATTCCCAGGAGTTTCAGTAGATCCTGTATTTCACAATTCTTGTTTTCATAATTAGTGATAGTTTATATAATATGACAGAAAAAGGGCATGTTAACTTTGCAACTAGTGTAGCTGTTGGAAGCAGCTGCACTGATTTCAGTTTGAGATAGTCAAATGTGCTAAGAAGAGTAATGCAAACACAACTTTGCACATAGAGAAAACCTCAGTTACCAGCGTTTGAGTCAGGTGGAAAGCAAGAAGGCAAAGCCGAATTTGCTGTTAAGCTCTAGCAAATTAATTTAGCGTTAACAAAATAAAAATGTAATGTCTACTCATCATCCCTAGATATCTAAGAGCTGTACCTGATTTTTATTATCTGATCCCTGACTCTGTTCTCCCAGATCCATTTGAATATTACATGTTCTACTTTGCAATTAGTTTGATCACACAGAAGGTAAGTACCATTCACAATTTTTCCCTTAAAATACTATTAGCATTTCTTCACAATGCTTTAAGAGCCTGCTGAGATGCTGTCCAGCTAAATTAACAGCAGTTTTATCTGTACTTCTAGAATTTGTTACTGCTTTCATTTAGTTGATGATGTAAGACTGGATAATAAACACAGTACCCACCTTAGATATACCAGTAAGCAGTTTGTCCAGCAACATGCCAACACGGAGCAGCCAATGGATTCCAAATGGGTTTCCTACCCCTCTGTCCAGTAACACCAATTAGACATTCATAACCCCAGCTTTGTGCTATGGTGTCTGGTTATTAGTTCCTGTTGTTACCTGTGCTGTATAACTCCTGGAGAGGTGGAGGCAGTGGCCAGTCCAGCCCAAACCATCACATCTCTTCTCCTAATTGGTTACATTCATTACTATGTCAACAGTTCTCTTACAGTTAGTTACTTAACCTTTGCTCCAAAGTATCTTTGGTTTCGGTTCACCCTTTATAGCCCCTGGGCTTCTCCTTATGTGTACTAAATGGGTCTGGCTGTGTAGCAGACACTCCCTGGCAGTGCCTTAAAGTAACCGTATGTAACTCCAAGTATATCCTTGTGTCTGTTTCAGAACTCGCCTGTCACCCATCATGTAAGCCCTTCCAACAGTGCTTATTTCATCTTGGTGGACACGTACCTGAAGTGTTTCCTACCCACAGAAGGAAGTGTCCTTCCTCCCCCGTACTCAAATCCTGGGGGAGCCATCCCTTCCCCGACTCCCAGGTAATGACTGCGGTGCCAGAGGCAAAGCGGGAATAGCACTTACAAAATGTGGCTTGTTGGAATGAAATACCTAAGAAGTAGAAGACACCTCTGCTCTTTATGATTCGTCTGCACTTATTATATAATTACAAAATTTAAATAGATGTATGTTCACTTAATTTTACGATAAAGGTTTCATTTGAAAGTCTGAAAGATAGCTATTATTGGAACAGAAAAGGCACACACAAAGCAACAAAAATTCATCATTTCAGCAGCTCCAGTTGTGTTTTGTGCCCTGCAACTGGAGTAGGACAGATCTGACTGTAACTTGACAGTAGTTTTCACTATTTTTCAGATATGGTATGTGGTAAAGATGGCACTGGTGATAACTGCTGCTACAAGGGAACTTGCATCTTTCATTAAGGTTGCTATAAAGCCAGGCAACTTGGCAGTTGGTCATTTTGTTTCAGTTCCGAGCTCACCATACTTAGTTGTTTATTGCTCTTATTACCTGTTTTGCAGTTCTTTGAAACTGCTGTGCCAGTACTACATCTGTGGCTTTGTTGCACACTATTAGTGCTTGTAGGTTTCTCAATTCATAACCTCCTGATATAAAAAGCCAAGACAAATACTTGTAACCAAATCGTATAAGGAGTGACTGCATTTCAGGTGACTTTTTGCATGGTAATACGTCAAGCTATTTAGCCACAACTGGAAGGAAGACGATGAAAGATTTTTGACCACTTACTGAAGTTCTAGATGTGCACGTGATAATGGCATACAAACAAACTCACAAAGCTGAAGTGAAAGTTCTCCAATAAAAGAACCCAGTATTTTGTTCTGTAATGGCTGTGTGAAAGTCGGCATTTTCAAAATTGGTTTTGCTACTCGAATTTATAAAATGTTAGCAATACTAGCAATTTCATACTAATGTAAAAATAAATAGCCATTCTATTTTCTATTTAAAATACATTTCGTATGTCAATTTCCATGGTCTGTTGAGCCCTAGCATGTGCCTAGTAATTATAACATCTTGCAGAAGTTTAAGATGTGTAATCAGTTATGCCGTTTTACTTCTCAAAGACTGTTTTCCAGGTTATAAACCAGTGATTAAAAGCAATGATAGATTTCTCTGTACTGAGACTTACTGACCTTACTATTTCCATTCATTTGTCTTTAAAGGTCTCCACCAGTGCCTTTCACTTCCTATGGCATGCATCACACCAGCCTGCTGAAACGGCACATTGCCCATCAGCCTTCTGTGAATGCTGACCCAGCTTCCCAGGAGATCTGGAGATCAGAAACGCTGCTTCAGGTCAGTTGGATTTAAGGAAGAAAAAACCCCACAACATTTCTTGCTGCTGAGGAATGTCTACTTTTTAAACCAGAGACAGTTATGCCATTTACTTTAGCTTGGTTTTGGAATTGAGCAGTGCAGCTGTTATTTTCGGTTAGTGAAACAAAGCAGCACTGTGAAACTGTTAAATTCTAGTTTCGAAAGGCATGTAGTATCTTTTATTAGTCTGCATATCTAACAATTGGTTGCAAGCATTTGAGTAATTTTTTCCAGAAAAGTTTCTAAGCATGATTTCTTTTCTCTGCCTTGGATCTTTAATCAATCCTATGCTCCAAACAAAGGTTGAGCACAGAGAAATCAGTTCCGTTCAACACCAAGGGAAGGGAAAGGAGAATCTGGACTTAACAGTTGTTCTGAAACAAGTTCCTACTCTGTTGCTGAAATGAATTATTGATGCTTAGCAGGTGCTAAGGGTACAGCAACGCAGTCATTTACGCTGACATGATGATAACCTGTAACATCGCTGAATTGGTGCCTGTCTATTTACAAGTACAGCTTAGTTTTCAAATTGTATACCGTGGCTTTCCATTATATCTAGCTTGTGACTGACAAGTCCTGGATTATTTCTTTTTCCCTAGCTGAGGAAATATTTGTTTTGCAGATCTTTGTTGAAATGTGGCTTCATCATTATTCACTGGAAATGTATCAGAAAATGCAGTCCCCTCATGTCAAGGTAATAGTTTGTACTTCGTTCATGAGCATCATCTGATGGTTGACCTCTTACCTTGGGGTAAATCTCTTATTCCATGGAAAATTTTTTTTGGTATATTGGTGCAAAGGAAAGAAATAACTTATCAGATTATCTACATGAGAGTGTCAGAATTGCTAATCCAGTTATGAAGAGTGTTGTGAATAAGTGTGTCATCCAAATTTGCCTTCATTGCAGAAGTTGTGTTGGTTTGGTTTTGTTTGTTTTGTTGTGGTTTTTTTTGTAAAAGACGAGTTTGTGGGATGGTCACAACAATCTGAACACCAATATTCGAAGATGGGGAAGATGCCACTATAAAACCATAGTGTTAAATCCCACTGGGGTAATATGGCTGCTAAAAATTACCTAAATTAATTTCCAGCAGCGATAGCAACTGAAACACAAATTAATAATTTCTAAGATTGGTAAGCTTTTTTTTTTTTAAGTATAAGGAAATCTTACCAAACTGTCTTTCAATTTTAAGTGAATAAACCATTTTGTTTCATACCCCATAATACACTTTTCACCATAATGGTACTTAATAAGCACTTCAGTAGCTACAGAGTTCAGAATATCTTACAAGCTCTTGCTCGGATAATACACTGTTTTAAGCAGTTTGTGGTGGCCCGTTCACTAACAAACTACTGCATGTAAAAACTAAGTAAGTGTTGGGAAGGCTAAGATCAAAGGCACTATAAACGTAAAGGGAATTTGAAGGGGAAAATGTTGATCTTCTGAATTCCCTCTGGGACACAGTGGGACTTTGATAGAAGGGGAAGAGAAATATAAAAGCTACTCAGGATTTATTCCTGTGTGAAAGAGTAATATGAAAGTCGATTGATTTAGAAATTCTGATCCGTTGCTCCACAGGCTATAAAATAACAAACATATTTATATTTTGCTAGGGAAAAACATTGGAGGGCTGAAGTGTGATGGGTTTTGTCTTTTAAAGTTGAGGTCAAAATGCAAACTCAGTAATGTTGCAAAGTCTCCACTTGGGACTCCCAGCAGCATGGCTGTGCACTTGTGATGGAAAGGCTTTGCTTGAAGTACCTTTGGTCTGTCTGTCTGTCTAGTCTCTGTGCATCAAGCGCTGTGCTTAGGCCAGAAATAATGATTGCTTTAAACTTCTCTCCTCTGTTCACCCTCTGTATTTCAGATGCTCTTTTCTAACACTAGGGAGCAACAATTTAGATGATGACTATGAATGTTATGGTGGAATAGGGCATAGGTAGAGCTAAAATCATTACTTCAGGATTCTCCAGAAGGTGTGTTGAGCCACAACTTGAGGCCATAACTCCCTGATGATATTTTAGTTTCATCTTTGATGGGAAGCATGTAAAATGGGATGCCATTGCTCTTTGGGAGTTAGATCACCTGAACAGGTGACTGGAATTCCCCATGACATCCATAAAATGGATGAAGGATCCCTCCTGCAGGACTGAGAAAAGGTTCCAGATCAGTTGGGGAAAGGACTATTCATAAACCTGTGATGCTTAAATTAAACTTTGTAAACTGGTCTCAGACTGGGCTGAAGAATACTCTGCATCATAGTTCCCCAAATGAGGAAGTAGAATATGCAGAAACGCAAGTTTTGTTTTAACGTAAGGGCTAAAGGGCTTGACTGGAAACTCAAGATCACCCTAAACCTTATTCTTAGAATTATTAATAGTTACGCAGGTTCACTTGATTCCATTTAGCCTTCTGTGTGTTTGGAAGGAGGGGTAATTAGTGACCATTAATGCCTGGAACTAGACCTGTTTGACTATCAGTGACTTGAAATGGCTACATACCTGTGTTGGAAGGTGGGATGAGGTTCCATATAGCTTGCTCTTTCTTTGTCCAGCAGCCAGACTTGTTTGCTTTGATGGGCCAGATCCCAGATATGTAACTTGCCTGTGAAGTGCCTCAAGGAATGATAGATAAGATAACTTGTTAACATCATCACAGACTTCCATTTACAAGTAGAAGGGGGTGGAATGGAAATAACTGATAAATAATTTATTTTGAGAAGATGTACTTCTTTTCTACTTTATTGATTTGAATTCTTTTTGGGTCTGGTGTGAACCTGAGGTTGACACTATTTGCTATGCTGAGTTTCACTGTTTTCCTCATTAACTATTTTCCCATTCTTTTACACTGTCTATTCGCTTTCTCTTTCTCAGATCATCCAGGGCCCAAGCGTGCAGAATCTCTTTCCCTATCCCCTTCTGCTGTAATCACAATGAACCCTTAAAAAGAAGTTGTTCGATAAAACTTTATGCAATGCTTCCTGACCTTCCAATGCCAGGTGCCAAAGACCCCAGCATTGCCTGTGGAACACGCATTAGACTACGCGTTCTTGCCGATTCCTGGGGCAGGGGAGTAGATGGTGAAGCAGATGATGTGTTTGAGCTGCTGGGGAGCTTGCAGTAACAATCCTACCACTCTTTTCTAAATTAGAAGACTGTAAAAACAAAAGATACCAAATTGGTGCTAGAGGAGATTGGGTAGGGGCTGTACAAAGACGGCAGAGGTGTGATCTGGAGAGTTAGTTTAGATGCCTGACAATAGTCATTGGGATCTGTGTAGTGTACATTTTTGTTTTATGTTTTTTCATTAATTTCATACATGTGTGTCACTGTTGCTACAGTATCCTCTTCACCATCACATTGTCAAAAAATACCTTATTCATCTAAGAAGGGATCTGGCTGACACTTGAAGAGATCTCAGTGTTAAGGCAAGATGCCTTTTGCATCAGCACGTAACACTGACGTTATGTATGTCTTTTGCCTTTTTATACATGTGATGTTTCCCTAGTAGCGACAGTAATTTCCTATTTTGAGGAAATACACAAGACCCGAATCCTTCTGAAATGGCCTTTAACTATAAAGAGAAGACAAAGGATCTCTCCAAATTGGAAACTTACTGGACAAGTTCACAGTGATTACAAAAAGCCAAATTTTTTTTCTTCCTGTTCCTTGGAAAGAAGAAAGGATCAATTTGAGTTTCTTGCCAGCATACAAACCCTGCTTCTCCAGCAGCACAGGAAGAAATGACAGTTTTCAAAATAGTATTAAAAAAGCTTGCAGAATATTGAACACTTTTACTCCATTATTTAATGAAACACTGTAACAGTGTGTAAATCCTTGTTGCTGCAGTTCAGTTAACTTCTGAAATGGGGAGTTTATTTGGCAAAAGTTCCACATGCCCTACCAGAACTTGCTCTGTGGTCAGCAAAGAGAACAGCTACAGCCACTACAGCTATACTTTTTTGATATCTGTTGTCAGTTGTATTTCCAAGTTGATAAAGGGTATGAAATACTGAACACTAGAAACAAGAGGATACTGTGGCTGCAGTTGTTATTGTGATATGTTGTCCCTGATTGTATTTGTGATGTTCATTTTTTTCCCCCCACCCTTCTTCCTTGGGCTCATTCTCACTTTTTTTTTCTCTTGCTCTCTTCTCTCCTTTTTTCCCTCCTCCCCTTCCTTTTTGTTTCTGTTGTCTCAGCTGGAGGTTCTCCACTACCGACTCAGTATCTCCAGTAAACACCACGGTAGTCCTGCCCAATCCGGCTACCAGGCCCTCCACGCATACCAAGTATTATCATCTTTTCATTTTGTTTCCTTTTTAAAAATCTTGTTCCATCATATAATCTGCAAAATGTACTGGTGCTAGCTGTACAGCAGCTTTTTCTGCTAACGTGTGGGTTTACAACTTGATTAACAGCACTGCATTGAGATTTGCTAAATTTTCAGTGAAAACAAATACTGAGAGGTCATGGAGAATATAGGTCAAATCTAGTATATTATGAGGTCTAATTGGGAACTCCATTTTTAGGTATGCATTCTTGTAATGCATTGTAGAAAGAGGTTTATCAGCTATGCTAACAGTTTTTGACACCAAAACTGGTTTCACTGATGGCAGATTTCTGCCTCTCACACAATAGTCGTTTAAGCAAACCTTGCATCGAAGATCAGAATTTGCATGGCTGTCTCCTAAAATTAAGGTAGGTAACATCTAGGATTATTTTAGCCAGTGAAATGTCATTGGATAGTACTAAATTTGTAGTGGCAACGTGAACTTGACTGTCCAGTTTTGCAAAAGCACACGAGTGGTACATTTGCAGATTGTTCAGGAAATGTGCATGTAAAAACATTCCTGTTGGAACAGATTGTTGATTCCTCTTTCCCTACTTCAGCCCTTTATTCATTGGGTCTTCATTCTGGGAAAGGGGAGGGCTGAGCATATGTACTATAAAGCTTTTATTATACTATAAAGCTCTTTAGCACTACATAGAATTTTCCTGCTTTTCAATTTTTTTTTAATTTTTTTTTAAACTAAGCGCTACGATACCTCAGGTACTGTTTAGAAAGGAAAACAGTAACTACTACTTGTCTTTAAATCTGTTTTACTATTATATTTATCTCATTAATGTGTTAAGAAAAGAATGGTGTACATCTATCCTGTAAGCTAAGGATTGACAACAAAAACATTTGTGAGGAAAAATACTTTTTAAACCAGTAATGTTTATAATGGTGCTGATCCAGGCTAAGAGGAAATGATAAGAATTCCTAAGTGGAAAAACTACTAGCGTCACCTGAAACGATGTATTGATATAGTGGTACTGGTAGTTTTGTAAATTCAAAAAGTACCATCAAGGGGAGCCTAGAATTTTTTGCAATTCCAGCCTTTCAAGGCCTATAGCAGAGTACTCAACCTCTCTAATTGCTTTTGGAGATCCTGAACTAAACTCCTAGGACCAAGTAACTTCTCAGAGTTCTACCCTCATATAGAAACTCTCCTCAGGACTGTAGAAAATGGGCTGACTTACCAGGAGCTGTCAAGAACACAAAACTAGCCTTCATTAGAACAGGTAACAGGGTATTTTCTCTCTTAGAAGAGGCTTGTATATGGCTGTACTACATGACTGTATCTATCATCAAGCCTTGAATCTTCTCCTGGAGTGCACTTTATGATGTATTAAAAATCTTAAGAGATTGTAAAAGCACATCTGCTTTGTCTCAGGCATTGCAGTGAAGAGACACACAAAGATATACACAGACACACACACACTGGCCCCCAGCAGTGGAAATACTGTTGAATGTATTTAAGTGGAAGCTTTTTGTATAAAAATGCCTGTCATTCCCCTGCTGTCATATTCAGCACCTTACCTCAGCACAGCTGCATGTGGCACCCTGCAAACATCTTGTAGCCATTGTCTTATACACTTGTCCAGCATCTTCCGCTATACTTGCAGCTGAACTTCTGTTTCTTCACATTCTTCCCAATTTTTGAGAAACACAAGAGCTGTGAAGCTTAGAATACAAATTATATCTTAAAATCTGCCTTCGGTAGTAGATTGAGACTAGTTCACTACTCTTACAGCACATTACAGTAGCAAAGGAGTTAGCGCTTTTTTCCCAGATTCTGCAGCAGACCAACTCTGATGCTGGGCACCCAGAAGAACTAGCTCTTTTTTTACCTCATCCATCTCTCTCCTCAATCATACACTCACTCATTTATTAGTAGCATCACTGTGGCTCACCATCGTTCCTTCTGCTACTCCCACCCAGGCTACTTCTACCCATAATGATGCTAGAAGCAACAAGATCACACAGGACTTCAAGCAGTTTTTATTCTTACCATAACTCTTTGTAGAATTATTCTTTCTTATAAGCCAGATGAGTGCCAGCATAGGAAGGAGAACTCAGTAAAGCCAGCCAAGAGCATAAACAAAGGATCTGTTGTGCTGTCCACAGCAATGAACTTAAAACCGTAATGAAAGGCTGAATATTCTTTATTTCAGAAAGGGGTAAGTTGCAATCTACAAGCTCTTTAATAGTAGCCTGAAATTCAATTCGTTAGAGTACTGTAGATACTTTTACTTACAATTGCATTATCAAAAATACGCTACTGTTTCTTAGTGAACTGATGGCAGAAGATTGATGCAGCTTGTCCTGGGGAAAAAGTCTGTCTAAAATCAGGTGGCTCCAAACTACAGTGAAGAACCTAGATGGAAGAGAGCATTTCTTGTATTTTGATTTCTGATCTGATAATATAATTTTCCTGAATTATCTCCAGGACATTTAACATGATACTCGTTATCTTCCTGTCTTCTGGTTTGGATCTAGGAGTCATTTAAGCCCACGGAAGAGCATGTGCTAGTGGTAAGACTGCTTGTGAAACATCTGCATGCTTTCAGCAACAGCCTGAAACCAGAGCCTCTCTCCCCTTCAGCCCACTCCCACACAGCCAGCCCACTGGAGGAGTTTAAAAGGTAGGTACACGAGCAGCCTGCCTCTGAAACACATAGAGCTTCTCCCTGAAAAGGTCTGCTTTCACTAAGAGATTAAATTACATTGTTTTGATTGCTAAGTACAGCAATACGTTATTAATGTACGTGACAGCTAATGGATGGTGTTTCTCCCATCTACTGCATGGGGGGCAGCCTCAGGAGGGGGGATGTCTTGCTATTACTCTACATTTTGGCACAAGATAGAGAAAAGGAAATGCCACCATAGGGTTCTGGCCAATTTTAGTGGAGAATTTTATATTTATGTATTTGAGTGGAAATTCAGTAGCCAGAATTAGCTTCAGTTAAGAAAGAACAAGTTTGGGTTAGTCTTTTCTGTATTTGCATTTGTGGAAGTGTGTTGGGTTGTTGGTTTGTGGGGTTGGGTTTTTTTGTTTTTAAATTTTGTTGCTGGTTTCTACATGTGACTGTCTTTGAATCTGTTTGCAGGGTTGTAATTCCTCGGTTTGTCCAGGAGAAACTTTATATCTTTCTGCAACACTGTTTTGGTCACTGGCCTCTGGATGCCTCTTTCAGAGCAGTATGTACCTGCTTCTCTTTCTAAGTCTGCACTCAACATAACTAGTAATTAGTTATTGCTGTTTAGCAGCTATTTCTTGGTCTTTAAATATTTTTTTTTCTAGAGCAGTGAAATTCTTTAGATAATACATCCATTTAATGTTAGAGAAAGAGCGCCAATTAGGCATAAGAAGGAAGTGAGAATTACTACAGGCTGCTGGCTGATTTTCCTGACACTGAAAATGGCTATTGATTGAGAAGAAGTAGGTGTTACTTTTAAAACAGATACATTCTTATAGATCCTAATTTCTTAATGTCCTATCTAATACAACAGGGCATAAACAAAAGTAATACAATATTATTTTGCGATAAATACTGCAAATATAATAACCTGCAAGCAGGAAAAGAAATACATCAGACCATGACTCTTGGTAATTAATGTAGGAGTTTAAGAGTGCAGAATGTAACAGGGCCAGATCTTGCTCACTAGACTTACAGTTGGCTGTATCGCAGTGTTTGAGGTAGACATGTAAGGCCGTGAAGCCATGGCAAATCTATTCTTGGCTTCAGTGCACTCAGAACTCCACTTCAGAGCGGTAGGTAAGTCTATGCAGAAGACAAGAGCTGAAATTATATTAATGTAGCATCTTGTTTACGTAGTTCAACAGAGATTCAGTGAGCACTAACAGAGTTGTTAAATGCACCTTAAATGTAACCACCAACTAAGTTTTCTTTTTTTGTAGTAGCTGAGTGCTGCCTCATTTGGGTATTACAGAAAATCCAGATTGGTCCTAATGAACATGTATTTAGTGTTTTTCAGTTCTTTTTCAAAGATACTCAGATTACTAGGATGCACTTTATTCCTAAAGGACTTCGAGGTGTCAATAAGATAGTATTCACTAGTTTTAAAAGAAACAAAAAAGCCTTTCTGTCTTCCTTTCCAAAAAGTATTGATACATGGTTTTATGTGTGATTTTGCTTAGGTTCTTGAGATGTGGTTAAGTTACTTGCAGCCTTGGAGGTACGCTCCAGAAAAGCCACCACAAAGCACAGAGTCTTTGCCTCGCAGTGTGTCAGAGAAATGGTAAGCAGGAGAACAGCTGTGAGTAACCTGAACCAAACCTAAAGTTTATGCAGATCCTGAGTAAAATAGCAGGATTTCAAGAACCATCCACCAACCTGCATTAGCTTCCTGTATGTGATTAGAGATAATTTCTAACAAGTTTTTGTTTTGAGTGGAATATTCTTTTGTCTCAGTGCAAATAAACCATCTCTTCAGAGACAGTATAAAACATTCCCTTAATGACTCATTTGGCAGAAGACAAAGTAGCAATTATTTAAATAGCTGTACTCACAAATCCTGTACTCGCTTTGACAGGGCTGCCTTCATTCAGGAAAACCTACTCATGTATACGAAGCTGTTTGTAGGATTTCTGAACAGAGCTCTTCGAACAGACTTGGTCAGTCCAAAAAATGCTCTCATGGTGTTCCGAGTAGCCAAGGTCTTTGCTCAGCCCAATCTAGCTGAAATGATCCTGAAAGGTAAATGGATATTTTGACACTTTATGCTGTCCTGTCTCAATGTTTCTTCACAATGGCTACATCTTACCTCGGAAGGTGAAGAGACTCACTGTCATTTCCCATGCTATTTTGCCATTCAAAAGTTTGTGTGTCTTCAACTAATGTTTGTTGTATTGGTTTAATATGTCTATAGTTCTTTTCTAACCACCATGATTTAGATGTCATTCCACAACTTTTCTTTAAAGAATAAAGAACACAATACTGGGTGTTTACAACAAAGTCACTTTTTCTTACACTTTTCTTACTTGATTATTTACCTCAGGATTAAAACTTCATATATCTCTATAGGTATCTATACTTAGCAAAATAGCTAGTCATGTATGCGCTTCAGGATAATTAGGATACAGCCAATTTAACAAGTATGAACGTCTTAAGTGTCATGATTCTCCACTATCTTTGTTGAAAAAAGGTTACTGGCTTAAAATGCTGTCTGTATGGTCTGCATTTAAATGCACCCTGACATTTTCTGCTGTGGGCAGAGAGAATTAAATGAAAAAAAGGCAATTAATGCCTCTTTCCTCCTAGAACTACCTGCCTACATAAAGGCAAGTTGCCTAGCAGACGTAAGATGCTGTGTAGCTAGACCTTCTGCAGGCAGAAACAGGAATATTACCTAACCACCTTCACTCAAATTCTAGGAGAACAGTTATTCCTGGAGCCAGAACTTGTTATTCCACATCGTCAACACCGACTTTTTATGACCCCCACACTTGGTGGGAGCTTCTTATCGTGGCCTCCAACTATTACAGATGCCTCCTTTAAGGTGAAGAGTCATGTTTACAGCCTGGAAGGACAGGACTTCCAGTATAAGCAGATGTTTGGCACAGAAGTCAGAAATTTGGTAAGCAACAAGCTTCTTGTCACACATCTTTTTACTTTGACAGGTGTTTTCTCAATGCTGAGCATCCATATTATAAGAAGTTAAGAGTGGAAAAATTTGCACTGTGCACTACTGTATAGTTAATTTTACTGATGGTGACTTCTGGAACCTGAGGGGTCTCAATGCAGCATGGCTATAAAAATCTGCCTGCTTTTTGCTAAATAAGAAGTTAAGGTAACAGCTTGCTGCCTTGAAGTAGTAGATTGCAAGTATTTCCTCTCAAACATGCTTACTGTGAACTGCCGATTCATTGTATTGATTAGTATCCATCAGCAAATAGATAAAAATAGGAGGGGAAAAACAAAAGCAGCTGAAAAACCAAAGAAGTGCTCAAGTTTTTTAAATGCTTCTACAGCAAAGAACTTCCTTTACCCTATTGGAAATGCAACTACAACAGTCTTAGCACAAGTGCATAGAATCTAAGAGAGCGAGTTTGCTGGGTTTGCTCTCGCTGACAGGTATCAAGGCACAGTTTATCCATGTATTGATGCTTAGTGGTCTTTTATCTTTGTCCCACACAATTCAATTTTTTTTTTTGTTTAGGTGTTAAAACTGGCTCAGTTAATCTGTCAGGCGCAGCAGACAGCAAAATCTATATCAGACCATTCTGCAGAGACAACAGCTAGCCAGTCCTTCTTCTCGTGGTTTAGATTTACACCATCAGAGATGAATGGTTCCTACACAGGCAATGACCTCGATGAAATCGGGCAAGACAGCATCAAAAAAACAGATGAATATTTAGAGAAGGCGCTGGAATACTTGTGCCAAATCTTTAAGGTACGTAAGTAACATCAGTGTGACCAAAAGTCAGGATTCCTCAAACATACTTCTGTCACCCTTGTACTTTTGTGGGGTCACAAAGACATCCAGAGACCAGCAGATTTTGTTGTAAACATCTATCAGACTTGACTTTACCTGACCACTCAAAACTGCTTTCAATATAGATAGAACTAGATGCTGTTAACTTTTAAATATTAAGCCCACTTTGTTTCAAGTGACTGCTCTTCTGGACGATAATTTATAATTAAACTTGTCTCTTTACTTATGCCTTTTCTTATGTTTACAAACAGGCAAGACATGATTTAAATTTTAAAAACAGTCCAGTATCTTCTAAATGCTAAGAAAATACAACCTATAACTGCAGCTATAGATGAGTGGATGAAATAGAAGTAGGATGTTTCTTTGGCTAAACTTAATTAACAGATTCATTTTTCTGTCAGCCACAAAACTGACCTAGGAGAGGACAGCTATTTGACAGCCTCCAGGAGTGACATAAAACAGAACACCTCTCTTGGACTTGACGAGCACAGACAAGGACTCTGGAAACTTTTATCTCCTTTTAATGTCTAACTGAGATGCTGTTAAGCAGTTTATGGTATCTGTGCTGGCTGTCAAAGGGTTCCAGCACTAAGGAGTTTGTAAAGGGAGAAATGAAACAGAAGGAGGGGGTAGATGAAACACATGCTTCAGAACTGTTTTATTCTTGAGCAGCTGAATGAAGCCCAGCTGACCCAGCTGATGATGAAGTGTGGGACAGCTCAAGATGAGAATGGAAAAAAACAGCTTCCAGACTGTGTGGAAAGTGAGGATGGCCTCATTCTTACACCCCTTGGCAGGTACCAGGTGAGAAAAGAAAGATTCCATATAGCTACCCTAGATTGATCTTGAAAAAACAAGCTGTTCCACGTCAAGAGAAGTGCCTGTATAAAGGCATTTCAAATGGGAGCTACAAGATAAGGGGTTTATTTTCTTGTTTCTAGATCATAAATGGCTTACGCAGATTTGAGGTGCAGTATCAAGGAGATACTGAACTTCAACCCATCCGAAGCTACGAAAATGCCACTCTTGTCCGCCTCTTATTTCGTTTATCCTCAGCTCTCAACGAAAGGGTAAGTACAGCACTTGCCTCCTTTTATATTTTCCATTGCAAATTCCTGTTCGTCACCGCACCTGCCCATATATGACACTACATCTGTTCTTGTTCTGTCTCCTTTATTGTGGCCTAGATGGGTATTTTCTAATAATATCAGCTTCTCTACCTGTAGCTCTGCTTTGCCTACACAAAATATTAATAAATAACATTTTAAATGTATTCTTTATGCTTGATGAACAATGGGAATATCATTCAGAATGAATGTTTCTAAAACAGGAAAAGGAAATCCTTTTCTTCCTAGAGGTATAACAGATAAAAGGCAAATCTGCACTAAAGCAGTTCTACTATTTAAAAGTGCATTTTGATACTTTTCTTACAATCCTCATCCTATAAACAAAGAAAATTGTAAAATAAGTCACACTTACTTTATGACAGTAGTTGCAGTAGAATACTAATGTTTAAACTTTTCATACCTCAGTTTGCTGATCAGATGGATGCGCTTTGCTCCAGGGAAGACTTTGTGGGTAGACTTTGTCGCTATCATCTTACCAACCCTCACCTCATACAGAAAATCAGGTATAGTCCTGTGGTGAAGGACAGAACAACACAGAACTGGGGACCAAGAATCAGTCTGCGGTTCCTGGCTAGCTACAGGACTCTGCTTTCTTTGCTGATGGTCTACTTCATTGCATCCTGGTTTTGCATTGGGCCAGTGGGCTGCACATTCATTATCCTGATTGGATATTTCCTTTATGCTGTAATAATGACTTTTTTCTCTGAAGGATGGAAACCACATGAACACTAATTTTCTTCTCTCAGCTTACACCTGTAAAAATAAATGTCTTAAGGATGAGCCTGGGATTCAATGACTAAAATGTTTGAATTATCATATCAGATCTTCCTAAAGTATTTTTTAATATTAAAGTTAATTCAGTTTTATAAACAATGTTGTAGTCTTGTGGAGTGAATATAATCAATGTAAATTTTATTTTTATAAAAGTGTTCCTATGGAATGTAGTGAATGCCTTTTTATTTGAGAGGGCGAAAGTGAGCCATCAGTATTTATAATACTGAAATGAACCATGGCATATGTAGAAACGTTTCTGTTTCTGCAATAACGGCATTGAAGCCTCTTACACTGTTCTAAAACAAGAGTTAGCCTTAGGCCTTACACATTAGAGAAGTTACAAAGGCAATAGAAATTGCAGTGCACCAAGAAATTTATAGGAAGTTGCATCATTAAAAAAAAAAAAAAAAGAATATGGAACAAGGCAGCAAGAGTGGCATCTCATAGCCCAGTGCTAGACTTAAACCTCCTCTTCTCTGCCTGAGGCCTCCCCAGCCCAGGCAGGTTTATGCCTTCTGCCTCTGTAAGCCACTTCTCCTGTTTGCAGCTCTGGTGGAGCCCCTGTGCTCAATGGGGTATTAACACTTCTTGTGAAAACAGAAGTTGCTGCTGTTTCCCCTATAACCTTTCCCTTAACCCTTTCCCCTCTAACCTGGCTGTTCTGGCCAGCAGACAGGAAGCAGCATTCCTCTCAAATACTCTGTTGTCCTCTCTCCTGACACGAAAAGGGTAAGAAGTCTCTTTTTGTTCCAGCAATGCTTAAAGAATCCACTGGTTCCCATCTTGCGCAGCTGCACTGCAGCAGTGATTCTCCTGTAAAATATTAAGGACTGTGCAAAGCATCGAGGCAGGAGAGAAACCATTTACTAAACAAATACAAGAGCACCTACATGTGCATTTTACACATTCATGGCAGCATCTGACTTGGGACCGGGGACCGGGCCCCCACACCCACCTCCCCAAAACGACAGCTGCCACGGGGGCTTGGCAGTGGTGGGTGGGCACAGAGCTCTGCCTCCCTGCAAGAGTCAACAGGAACATAATGGTTGTACTGGGGAGGGGGACAGCAACAGCTGCTCCTCCCCAGCATCCCTCACTCTGCCGTGCTTCCTTGAATGACAGCAGTTTAAAAAAATTACACATATTTTCCCACTTTATTACAGATCTTCATTAACCTCATTATTCATTAAACTCATCATGAACCAGGGATTGCTACTAAAAGGTATGACACACGTTCCTGTTGCTGCAAACAGGATGAATGAAAAGCTGTGATGGTGATCACCCATTGCCTTGTCATCAATACTCACAAACAGAAGAACGCACTGCAAGGAAATCTTGAAAACCGGTCACCTTTCCTTGCGGTGGGTCTTGACTCAAGGGCTGTTGATGACCTACACTCAGTGGCTCAGAGCCATACTCGCTCCTTTAATCAAGAGGACTCCACTCAGCTTATACAGAAAAACGGAATTGCTGAGTCATTTACAAAACTCAGTTTGATCTAGAATGAAAGAATTCTTTCAATTTAGTCCACTGATACACAAATCAGTTATATTAGCTCATATCATCAGTATTAGCTGTATTGACTCTCTAGTACATTTCATGCCTTTTATGGTAAAATTTGGTCCATAAAAGTGATCTACGAGTGAAAATCCCTTCTCCTTTACACAGAATAAACCAGACCAGAGCAGTTGTAACATTGCATTCTAGTGAGAGTCAATAGCTTTGGAAGATGGAGAAAAATACAGTTTCCTAAATGTAAGCATCACTATGTCCTGTAAGATAACTATAGTACATTAATATTAAGGCATAAATATTTTCAGTGGTGTACTGGAAAAAGGATGAGTCAAAACAGGAAGATGCATAATAATTCCCAAAAGAGGTGCCTGCAAGAACTTGTTCCCCATGTTCTGCCCTTAAGCATCCAGTCTTGAGAGCCTCAGAAGAGCAAGGAGCCCTGGGAGGCAGGATGAGTTGTGCAGAGCTCGGCAGGTACTGAAGCACCTGCTGCCTGCCCGTGCCAGACAATGTCAGGGCAGCTCCTATTGCAAAGACACAAAACACAAAACTGGACTTTAACACAGAAAAGCCATGCCTCAGACCTGGTCAGGTCTTCCAATTCACTTTGAGAACAGTAAAGACAGTGTTGCATGGGATGAAGAGCCATTTATGACTTTATGACTTCTTCCTCTGACCTTCCAAGCCTATGAGTTTTCACTTACCATAGAACAAAGTACTCATCATCCAATGGACACAACAGAACTGGTATCTGAGGATCAACTTGGGAAGAGCAGTACAACGTTAGCATCCAACACAGGAATAATAATAAATTTATTACAATAGAAACAAACAGATAATGCATTAGTTCATGTACAAAATACTGATCGCATTCTGCCGCCTCAGTCAGTGCTTACTAAGTACCCACATTTATAAACATCCTAAAACTGATGACACCACACAGATTTACGAAGGTCATAGCAATTTCTTGACACTACTGTAAGAGAGCCCAGCTACTCTTTAAGGTTTGCTGTGCAATACAGGGAGATGGAGCAGAATATAATGGAAACATCTGAAATTTGAATTATTCTGCACCAGGAAATTAAGAGTGAGCAACTTATAAAACAATCACACTATGCATGGAATTAAGAGTTACTCATGGCAAATGTTTTCATTAGAAGTGCCCAACAGTAAGGCAGCTGATGACTGACTTGAGCACCCACCATTGCTCAAGGCACAAAATATGAGTTGTCAGTTCTACTCCTGAGCTATGTTGTTTTTTCCTTTTGCTTTTAAACAAACTGATGTAGCATAGAAGCATTTTCACTGAACAGCATCAACTTCCAAAGAAATCCAGACACCTCAGAGAGACTCTTAGTAAAAGAAGAAATGCAGCTACAAGCCCTCTGGATTGATTTGAGTTACTAGGGCTTTATACTGTTGGGTTTCCCCGTCCCACCCTTAGGTACACATTTACTGGTTTATAGAGGAAGTCAGTGTGCACTTAATAGCTCTTTTTTCAACCACCTCACTCTTTTGGAGTGAGAAACATGTGGTCCATGCCAACCAAAAACTGCTTATACAAAGTAGTGTTTAAAATAAGCTATAAAATACATTTTTCTCTCTATTTGGTTTCCCCTTACCCCCAAGTGTAATTATCCACATTCATCTCACATATTTGAGGGATGTCTTAAAAGGCTGTAATTTATCCCAGCTCTGGGCAAAGCTAATAGGCAAAAAGATTCCTGCAACTACTGAGAAATTTGCAAGCTCGTTCCAGTTGCAGCTAATTTATTTCTGGGGCAGTATCAGATCACAAAACATACAGTGAAAGGAATACTGGCACTGAGCAAACTTTGAAGCAAATTAGGACATTCTCTCCCTACTCCCTCTTATACCAGACTCCCTGATGGAAGTCCACAAATAGTTTCTTCTCTAAGAAGACAATAAAAACTCATCCTAATACAGTCTCAAGAACCATATACACACGTTTTGTGTATTTGAAAATGCTGGCAAAAGTCCACAGAGGCAGAAGATAAAAAGCATGAAAGCTAAGTCTAACATCAGGTTCTCTACTGAACCTGTTTCACCTAGAAACAAAACAACATAAAGCTTCTTTCTTCTGTAGTTCCCTCCCCAAAATGTGATCTTCCAGTGGCATGTGGAAGAAGCCAGCTGTTGAGACCTTCCTTCTTGCTTCACGATTTAGAAAGTGAGATGTTATGCAGCAGAGAGGCAGGCCTGACGAATACTTTGTGCCCAGGTGTTCAAGAGTGCCGTGACTGAATGCTTGTCTGGAAGTTGCAATAGTTTTGAAGTCATGTACCGATACACTGACTGCAAAAAGGGATTGGCTGCTGGAAAAAAAAAAAAAAAAAGATAACAGATAAACAGAGTTATAATAAAAATAATATTAAAAATAAAAATATAAATAAAAAATAGAGTAACATTAGGTGTTCACATTTCCCCGCTATTGCCACATACTCATGCCCAACAAATGTCATACAAACATTCTCATACCATATTGTCTAGGGTTTTTTATCCACAGAGGGCTCTGATCTGGGTAGTCTGCTGGAACGCTGAGCTGTAGTGGTGGGACATTTGGAAGATTCTTGTCATCTAGAACGCAAACACACTTCCCATCAGAACAAAGCACTCCTTGCTCGATGGAGTGGGGGGTTTGTACATAATTCAGCTTGGTTTCTAGCCTCTGAACCCCAAGGAGAAGCCAGGCTGTAATCTCCATTTTTATTGGAAGGAGAACTCATTGCTCATTTTAACAACATTCTTAAATTCTCGGAAGAAAAGCCTAGCAAACACAGCTCCATCTCTTACACATTTCTGCACCTTACCAATCTCAGTATTTCATCAGCTGAACTTCACTAAGTTAGGCGCTTCATTTTTCAAAATTAAGTGCCTTATGTACTATGTTCAGGACAAAAACAGTTCAGAGTTTTAAACAAAGGGGAAGAGGAAATAATCTATTTTTCCCATTGGAATCCAAGCACAAAACAAGCTAATAGACTATAACACTTTATGCTTATTCAGCTGAGATGAAAAAGAGATACAATTTGAATTTCTATCTTGAACAGACTTCACTGTTGGAAATAGACCCAAAAATTAACGGAACATTTCTCTAGCTCTGTCCTAGTTGCTGGAGGCAGAGTGATTCTTACAGAGATCAAATCAGGAAGCAAGATTACTGCTAGCAACAAGTAATTTTCTAGATGCTAAACAAGATTACCAATTGCAAATTCAGCACAAGAAAGGATCAGTCAGTGTGAACAAAATCTCCAGGTGTACCCCAAAGCAGGCTGTGCAGAACGGCAAGACTGAAGACTGTTAGCCAAAACCTCTTCAATTTCTACAATCAAGCTCTGTACTTCTTTCTGAATTCAGCCCTTAGTTTCTTGCTTACCTAGCTTGCATATAAGATGAACTGTGCCATTATTACTGCAGTGGGAAGGGTCCAGGTTCACCAGGAATTTAGGATTTAATCTTGCAACTTCCCCTTGTAAGACATTCGGTATGGTCTGTCTTTCATCCTCTTCAAACTTCCGTTTTCGAGGGGAAACAACTGGGGCCCTATGGAAAATACAGTCCACAAAAGAAATAGGTGAAAATGTTATGCCAACACTGCATTTGTCAAATATCTTACAGGTGTAGAAATAAAAAGATATAACTCACACACATCCATAAACACATCTGTTCTTTTAATAGTTTCTTTAAATAAATATTTTTTTCCATTAAATAATGAACATTTAAGACAGACAGCAGGTCAATGATACATACGTGATAGGTGGTCCATGAATTGCAGTCATAGCTGGCATAAATGTACGGTAAAGGGAATGGTTGAAGACTGGTGAACGGATGTTGGCCAAAACAGCATCCAAAAGCGGTTGACATAGGTACTGCTGTTTAGTAGGGGGCACTGGAGGAGGTGGTGGAGTAGGCTAAAAAACAAGAGAAACCCCTTTGCTTTTAATCATCAACAAAAATGAAGTCTTGAAGTCTCTACTACTGATCTATTGATTCTGCAAAATTTTACATCAGTAAACTTCCAATACATGAAATACAAAGGATTCTCAAAACTGAAAAAAAGAAAATAAAAAAAGAGCAGTCTGCAGCTTTCATTTAGGAAGTCTGTCCTGAAATCAACTGCTAAAGTTCATGGAAAGAATTACTTGAGTCTTTGCACAAAGCACAAAAATTTGGTAGTTCAGTTAAAAGATACATACAGGTGACTTACATGAAGTAAATGCTTGCCCATTTTTCCTGTTTTTTTTTTTTATTATTTTTTTCAACCTTACCTGAAGTCTCAACAGATGAACAACAAGAAATGTAATAAATTATCTTGCCAAATCATAAGACCTTTTGGAATTAATTGCTTATCTCATGCTAGCACAAAGCATTACGTACCACAGCCATATCATTTTTCAGCTTCTCCAGAGCAATTTCGCATTTCTGCAGTGTCTTTAGAGGGCACCTGCAGAAGAGGAGAAATGTCATCACCACAAAATGGTTTCATTGGCTGAAGTGTTTCTGCTGCCTGAGCGCTGCAGACAGCTTCAATGCCAACATGGCTGGACGCTAAACAACAAATTCCTTGAAGAGCTGGTGAATCTGATATTCAGCCAAAACGAAAGAGTTACCGTTTGGAAGGGTCAGTCAGGATATCCAAGAGACTCTTCATTTTACTCAGGTCCTTCTTCCTATCTGAAATAACATCAGAGACACAAACACTGACTACAAGAATAGCTTCCATACTTGCAGATAGCAATACAGTTTACTGATAAAAGTGAAAACATGATCCAACCCTGAAGAAAATAGTGAGCACCAAATATCTTTCATCTAGTCTTAAGTATATACATTGTGTAAGCTTGATATGTTTCAAAAACATCAGAAGGAAAACTGATGAGAATTTAAGGATTTTACTTCACAGTAAAATCTTTAGTTACAGGCAAAAAAAGAGTAACTGAATTTCATGTTTAATCCCTGGAATAGAAACCATCACAGAAGGCGAGGTACTGCTTCTTGCATCAGAAGAGATAGCTGACAGAGAGAAATGCATGACTAAATATAGGGAATCTCACCTTCATTTTTATCTATTTTATTGATCATCCTCCGGAGTGGCTCAATGTATTTTGACAGCTGCTTGAGTTTCTCCAGATACTGTTGCTCCTCTGACTGGCTAGAACTGGCTGGACTCATGACAGAATTTGGATTTCCTGGCAAGAAGTAAAGACTGGATGTCACAGGGATGATAATAGATACTGCAGAACAGCATTTTCACATTTGAGAATCTAGATCTGAAGTGTGGCACTCTCAAAGTGTAGCTCCCATCAAATATCCAAATCCACAACTGGATGCCCTCTGCAGTTTACGTGCTTGTCCAACCCTCTAATCTTTGTGTAGAAATAACACGTTCTGTGGGCAGAACAGCAATTTCCACTTAATACAATTTTTTTCCTGAAAAGGTCCAAAGTTTCCTATACCGTTTTCTAGGTCCTCATTTTGCCTTCACTCTGGTGTGTTAAACACTAAATCAACACACTGAATTTCCTGCAGTTTTCCTTAAGTTGGTGCTTTCCAAAATGCAGAGCACACAACACTGGTATGAGAAGGAGCCAGTATGTTACTTCCATTCACAGTATCAGAAACTGCTTATTACACCTCGGAGAGAGAAGAGCACAAGTGTCAGTGTACACCCAGGAAGGTGTTCTGGAGCAAAGCAGCCTGCCACCCGGGATTAAGTGGTTACATCCTTTACAATTGCATGCTGTTGCTAAGGGTTCCTTCCTGCATGGAACCAAGGAATCATTATGCCTCTATAAACTTGCTCCATTAAATTAAGTATCATTCTTTTTTTTTCAAAGACTGGGAAAGTCAGAAAAACCCATTACATAGTTGAGTGATGAGAAAAGAGGTTTCAGTTGATTTTGATTTGCGATATCCATGTTGTTGTGTTACGTGGTGCGCGTGATGTTCACTATTGCAATGCTGGCTGCTTTGTAGAACTCTTTGAAGTTTACATCATGTGAAACATTAACAGGTTTCCTGGGAACTATTAAAGTTACCAAAACATACCCCAACTCATGGTTTGCAGTATAGTTCTCGCATCATTTACCTGGAGTGTTTAAAGGACCTGGGGATGGGACACTAAAGTTCTGAGGTGTTCGTGCAGCTGCTGGGCTCTGGGATGGTTGTGGAGATGGACTGGGGAGAAAGCTGCTGGGTGACGGAGCTGGGCCAGAGCTGAAAGAGAAGCATAAAATCAAACTGTCAGTATCTGACAAGGAAGCATGATCAGCCTGTGAGCAGATATGCTTTTAGTTATCACTGCTATGGCATTCCACAGCTCTGACAGTAGACTTTATTTAAAATGGGGGGTTTCAGGGTGTCTTCGGCACAATCCCACCTGTGCTTTCACTGAAGTTCAAGTTAAAAATTAATTCGCTTCAACAGAAATAGAGTAAGATATAATGAATGCTTCTAAAAACCTCACCCTTAGGGCATTGACGAGAATCCTCAAAAGTTGCAGTCTAGCTCACCTGACATTTGAATTTGGCTGAGAAGTTGGCTGGCCTGGCTGAGGAGATGGCTGTGGTTGTGGTGGCGGAGGCATTGATTGGGGCGTTTGAGCTTGTTGGACAGGAGACGGGGATGACATCATGGTAATATTGTTCTGGCTGACCTGAAATGTGGGGGAAAAAAAAGATCAACAACAACAAAAGGGAGTACAGGATGGGAACTTAACTAAAAGGCTTTACCTATGGAGAGATGTGTATCTTCAGGCCTACAAGAAATGAAACTGTTAGTTTCCTGTTCTCCCCCATAATGACAGTCCCACTTGTATCACTCTTGAGGCTCTCACAGCAATACTTCATATCAGCTTTATTAGAAATAACCATTAAAACTGCACATAATTTGAATAACTGTGTAATAATTGTTTTTCATTTCCCAAACCATCACGTTGCAATCAAAATGCCAGAAATGCCATCTGAAAAACCTGTACTTTATTAGAACTAGCGTAAAGAAGAGCAGGAAAACAGACAGTTCTAAATGGAGAATTAACAGCCATAAAAAACCCTCCTTATTTTGACAATTTAATTATACTCCTCAAAGGTCTGTCAGACTTGACTGTAGCTTCCCAACTGGCTTTTTTAAGGAGGAAGGAAGAAAAAAAGAAAAAAAAAGTAAGCCAAACCACCAACATCTTGTTGAATATTCAGCTTTGAAAATCTGAGTGGAGACAGAAACACTCCAAACTGAATGGCTGGGTGAAAAAAAAAAATAATGAAGTAGCTTCTGACCTTTGGAGAATGATGAGCTGTGCCTAAAGGACAAAGAGACAGATAAGAACATTTCCAAAACAGCACCAAACTCTGGGTAACAACTAAATTTATTTTGTACACTCTCAAGTGCCAGAGCCAGGTGATGCTCAAATTAGAGCAACTTCTCACATTTGTTCTAATGAACATTTTTGCCCTTGATCACTTAAAACCAATCAAACAAAAAAAATATATCACAGCCAGGAGCATGGTATAGTACTGCAGATATTAAGTGATCATGCTTGTTGAAGGCACATGCAGAGTTCTTATGACCTGAGTCTATAAATAAGTACACACGAAGACAAATTGAATTAGCCCACAGAGGGCAGTAACCCATGCCTTCATTCTGTAAGTTACTGACTAGCACCTTTATGAATTAACAACTCTGTTTCCCGCGGTCTAAACCATTTTTAAGGAAGGTCCCAGTAAATCCACAAGTCCCAGACACTTCATGGGGACTGCAATTTGGCGTTGTCCTTCACTCACTCCTTAAATATCCATCTCAATCATCCAACTGTTTCCAGAGGACAGGATCTTTAGCATGTTAAAAAGTAAGTATTGCAAGGTCTGCTTTTGCGTGTACACACTGAATATGGCAGGAAATGCTTTGCTTGGAGTAGCACATTACAGCTATGCAAGAGGTCACACGCCACTAGAGAAAAAAAAGAGCGCCCAAACAATCCCCAGCGACATGCGAATGTAAAACTACTAAACTTGAAGATACTAATTTACTAATTTATCATCCATCTAAGTACAGTTTAAAAATCAAATGCAGCCTGACATACTATGATTTTTTTTTCAATCTTCAATAACCCCATTGCCTTCACAGCCTCTCCTACAAAGATAATATCTAGAACAAGCGAGGCTGAAACGATGTTTTAAATCAGCTATTACATCCTCCTTTTCTCCACAATCAACAAATACTGAGACGCTGCTTGCTGTTTTTCATAGGAGGTGGATTCTTTAACAGCATGTCTCCTCAACAGCTGGAAAAGCATTTCTGAGGCTGAGCTGCTTCCCAAAGAAACTAAGCATTCACCACTGTCTGGAAGGCAGCTAGGGATGAACACTGCAAAAAGCACTCCTTGACTTTTTCACAATTCTATTTAACATTCTATTAAACAAGTGATTTAGAACTCACTCATATGGATGCTGCGCCCATTTTTCATCAAGTCAAACTGCGACCACTTTTGAGCGGTTCATCACTTCCTGAAAATCAGGCCCCTTTAAAGTGTTTCAAGTTGGTTACATAAAATTACTTCTGAAAACTTAAATCTTTGTGTTCTGTGAAGGAAGGTTTTATGCCCAATTTAAGCTTCTGTACCTACTTCAACACCAAGGTCCCTTCACATAAATCTACAAATGTTGCAGAGCAGCAAAGAAAAGAACATGCAGCACCTACTGCACACATAAGCATAGAATGAATTAGATTCTTTTTGCATTACTCCTTCTCATTTAAATATGTGCACAGGCAAACAGCTTTCCTTCTTGCAACAGGCTTGCTCTCTGCCAGCTTCATTCCAAAATACTCAAGTCTATATCTAAACTTCAGCAAAATAGAAACATTTTCAAAAACATACACTCAGAAGTATATAATTCTAAACTTACTGCCTTACTTTCCTTTGAAAGCAGTTAATTTGCGACATGATTTCAGATGTCTTGCTATAAAACAGATCTGAAGATGCTTTCAGCTTTAGATTTCTACACTGTTTGCAGGATATCGATTAAGATTATATAAATGCAACAAAATTTCAACTTCTAGGGAATACTTTCAATGGACTCCCACTAAAAAGAAGGCTTAAAAAACAAAACAAACAAAAGCCAAAAATACTCAATAAACCCAAAAGTCAAAAAAACCTTTCCACTGGAGCTTTAACTCCACTAAACTCATTTAGCTCCTCATTTAACTCCAGAGCTAAGCCATGGTTACTGACCATTTGTATACCCTTCATCTTCACCATACATAAGGAAATGTAACTACACATGTTTTCACTGAAGGATGAGAGTTTCTGCATCTACAAGCATATTCATGGACTTCCCTCCAGTTTGCTGAGTCTCAAGCAAGGAACTGAGTAGATAAGGCTAGCAAGAGTTTTTCAGCTCCCGGTAGCAAAAGTGTACAATATGCAGAAGCTAATGGCAAGGAAAAGGAGACTGCAAGAAGGAAGCGATGGGTAATAATGAGGAATAGTAGAAACACCTTCAGTTTAAACGAAAACTCTAGAAAGCGTTTAGACTACTGTACTTTCAGTTTCAATGGTAAGCCAGTAAGCACAGCCTTGCCTACTCTGTTGCAAACTGGGTTTAAAGCTTACCACTACACTGCTTTACGTGACAAAACGAAATTCTGCAGAGCTCAATAAAAGTATATAAGAAGTATACAAAACCAGTTGTTCAAAAAGCACATTCTTAGTTGTTCAAAAAGCACATCTAACTGATTATAGTTCTCATTTAGTAACTATTCAGGCACAAACAAATTTCAGCTAAGAAAAAAAAAAGTGAGTTCTAATTCTCTGGCAATTCAAAAGACTCAGAGATTGTGGAATACAATGCCATATCAGTAAATATATTCTTTTGATTGAAGAGACGATAATAGCAAAAAAAAAACCAACCAAAAAAAATCCCACTGCAGAATCAACTGAGCCTAGTGATAATAGACTGACAGACTGACATTTGTGTCATATGAGGTAATAATAAACACCCACACAGTATTGATAACATATCTGGTCCTTTTGTTGAAAGAGATTCTCCAGTGCAATACCTACATTCTTTTCTAAAAAGAAAAGACACTCTGAACTACCTATCACCAAGTCTAAAATACTTTTGATACTGTAGTCAAGGAGATGAAAGACTCTTAAATGAGTAATTAATAATCATATATATGCTACAGCCCTTACTCCTTCTGTGAACAGCTGCAAAGGCTCTTATTACGAGGTAGTTATATCAAACAGGAAATATTTAAGCATTTTATGACATTAAGAGGCGCAAATTACAACATTTCTAATTTCTAATCCACCTAGAACCTGAACAAAATGTTTTGGCAGACAGTACTAGATATTCATCCTGATCCAGAGCTGTCAAGTCTATGGCATGTCAGACTGGCTTTAAAAACATGCTTCCAAAACTGCAATAACTTTGTTCACAGAGAAATTTCTTTTCTTCTTCTGCTTTCTCTAGTTGTTCAGTCTTCTACACCATTTTCACAATCCTTGGCATTCTACTGAGAGCACTCCTTGATGACCTCGGTGTCAGAAATCAAAGGTCCTCAATAACCACAGACATGACAGTACTAAAAGATCAGCCTATGGCACTGAATGCTCAAACTAGAGGTCTTTTGTCATGACTCAAACATAAGCCAATCTAACACTTAAATATCTATTGGAAGGCCTCATCACCAAACTAAACATTGTGAATACTTCATATGGGAGATGATTCTCTCCGTATATATAAACAACTACAGCGAATAAGGCTCTAAGTAAATTCTTTGACTCAACAGCTACGCTTAGGTTTTATTTCAGTTAACACATAAACAATGACCAGGACTGAAATGACCATCCAGAAACTACAGATGTTTTTGCCTAGGTCTGCAGAACCTTTCTGGTCACTGTATCCACCTTAGCAAATTCCTGAGAAGAAAAGGCTGTGCCTACTAAACTTGATGCAGCAGCACTAGGAAGCAGAGTTGCAGACATTCCACAGCCCCACAACAAGCTTGCAAAGGCAACAAAACACACAAAAGGAGAGAAACTTTCATTAAACCTATGAACAAAATGCAGCAGTATTAAGAACTAAAACTATGCCTGGTAATAAATTTGAAAATCAGCATCTAAAAGAACAAGACATGAGGTTCGCAAATAACAGACAGAAAAAATGCAGTTGAACGCTATTCCACCATCGCAATATGACATGTATTTAAACCAACACCGATCACATGAGGCTCAGCAAACTTCTCAGAGCAGACCAGTGCCTTGTCTTACTGGTAAAACTTACTGGTAAAAACTCAGTTCCATCTCATTCTGGTTCTCCCCATTCCTGCTCCTCCCAAATGCCATATTTTGCTTGCAAAACGTGACTGTGATTTTTTTAGCAGATCCAGACCTGCACCAGGCAGATGCAGCACTCAGACCTCACGGAACTCCCAGCAAAAGCGAAGCAGGTGCCAGGCTGCCTACACAGGTTCTTCTCTGATGCAGGTACGAGTGGAATCCTTCTGGCAGTTCCTCCTACACGACCATGAAGGGAACAGCTCCGTTTTTCTTGGCCCCTGATACCACCCCAAGAAACTACTCAAACTGAAATGAGCCAAGTTTACTATTAATGAAAGAAGCACCTGTACAGAGTATGAACACATGATAAGCAAAGTCCCAGATACAACTCAGCCAGCGCACTGCAGTATTGACTTGCAACACACTCGTGAATGTACGCTCGTGGAGTATGGACAAAGACTAAACAGTAACCAGAATTCTAACATGAGACTTGAATCAATTACGAATGTTTTAGATGTTATAATAAAGATCTATGCCACTTTAAAAATACTTTATTTGATATCCCAAGGTCTCAGAAAACCTATTATTTAAAATGAAAAAGCATCCATAAAATACCTTAACAGCCAATACCCTCAGTAACACCAGCAAGATAGTTGTTAGATGAAAAAGTGAACTTCTTGGTTGAAAGCAAGTGCCATACAATCATGTATTGAACGCTTTGCAGAATTCCTGACACAATGTGCTTCTACTCAGTAAATACCTGTGGCATTTGCTGTCCGCCCAAAGGAATGGAGCTTGGCGGCGTAGCAGACACAGCGGTGGTAGGCGGGAACCGTGGTCTTATTTGCATCCCACCTCGGGCCATAGGTGCGGTGATCATCTTTGAGGACAGAGGGACAACAGACAAAAGTAATCGCAAAACAAGAAATGCAGTGCACTGGCAGGATGAGAAGCACATGCAACCTCCAGGAATTAGGGGGAGGGAGAGCATGAAGGGAAGGTTAGTGAGCTTTTCTCTAAAGGTTAACCTAACATGCTAGCTTATAAATCAAACTCCTTTTAATACTCTTTCTATCCATTTTTAGAAAGCACCTAGTGAATTCTAGGTATCTCCAGAAAGCTGATATGTAGACTGACATTCATGGGTCAAGGGCTGACTGGGCTATCATTTGCATGAAGGGCCTTTCCTAATTATTGCCTGATGTTTTGAATTTCTAGAATTCTTGGAAATAAGTACTCTAAGATTGTTGTCAAGAAAGCTCCATATAAGAAGCTATATAATGCCATCCACAGGTTTCTGATGTGCTTTCCTCCACTGTGGACTCAAAGAATTTAGCAGTATTTGCATATTTCTGCACATGTATTCCAAAAGAATTTGGGAGACAGTTCAACAGCAACGGTCAGTAGGAATGCTCCATGTGAGCAAATTTCAGACCAACCTAACTTATGACAGTATAACAATGCCAAAGACAACAAAAAGGACTTCTGGGTTTGAAAAAGCAATTTCCTTCCTTTTATAACCCACAGAGTAAGTCAAATATATCCTTGTAATTTCCACCACTTTGACCTATTCTTCTATTATTAAGCTGTGCTAAAACATTATGAGTCCACAATCTGCCTCCAGCTTATTCATACACTATTTGATTCTCCTGATGTATAGACCGAACACACCCTAAAGTACAATCATTTAGGACAAATGATGAAGGTGAGCGTTAGAATTGATTTGTATTTTAAAATAGTATTAGGACTACACTACGCTCTAGTGTCTAGAAGCACCTTTCAGAACCATTGGCCTGCACGAGCCACACAGATTTAATCATACATATCTGTAGAGCTCTCTGTTACTTAAAATTTGATATTGCACCATATAGGCTGAGAGTTTACAGCAAATATAGCATTTTTTTGAGATAGTATTTGGGTAACTTTGGCAGATTCACTTATCAGTAAAAGAGCTTCTGTGTGATACTTCAAAGATCTACAATAAAGTTCTCTAGGCTACTTTTTTTTTTAGCATACATATTACCAAGGAACCTACACAGGCTCTAACTAACCTACAAGTTAATGAAGTCTTCTTTCAGCAAATGGTTTTGGGCATTCCTGCTTAGTGTTCTATGTAAATGGACTGAAGCAGCCAGCAACATGTCTCTAGACAGTCAGAGAATGCATGTGCTTACAATTGTTAAAAATAAATAAAATTAAATACAACATAGCAAGACTGAAAAAGGAAAGCAATAACTGATAAAGAAAATTGTGTCAAATTCAGCACAGCTGTTAGTTCACAACATCAGAGCAATGCAGTCCCTTTCCATCCAGGCAAAGAGGGATGGTCAGAGACAGGATTTCAAAAGGGAAACAAATGAGAACGCTTCAGACATCACACACACATGCACATGTACACACACAGCATGCAGCAGCCACCACAAGCAAACACAACAACCCAGCACTGGCACAAAGCACAGGTGGATGCTACAAAGTGCAGTGAAGAGCTACAGTATCAACATGAGAGCTGGTGAAGCAACACAACCCTAACAAAAAAGAAAAAAAAAAAGGGACATTGCTAGAAAAAAATAAACATATCCTTCCAGGCACAATCACCCCATCTTAGACCCTCGTGAACACACATGGATCTCTGGAGTGTGTGAAATCCCAGGGATGTTATGGTGACCCACGTGTCCCATCTTGGTCCTCTTTTTCGTGCCACACCACCAAAATGTGAAAGTGTAAAGATTCAGATTTTTTCCTCCGAGGTCAAGGAAATTAGAAGCGTATTAAGTGTCTGGCAAATCACTGAACACCAGCACAACAAACTCCAATTCAAAGGCTTTCAGCTGTTTGTTGTTTTGTGGTTGATCAAACACATATGCACATGCATACAATTTTGGTTTTGATTTTTTTGTATTTTGAAATGTGTGCTTCGGAAAGGAAGTGTACATATAAATGACACCAATTCCACTCTCTTAACAAAAGTGGTCTATTTTCCGTCTTCTCCAGCTGATTTACATTTATGAAACTTGTGACCCTTTGACAAAGGAGTCAGGAAAGAGGGTTCCCAAGATTGCATCTGTTTTATGCAAAGCGATAAATTAATGAAAGAGCTGGTTTTGTCAGTCTAAAACCAGAAAACAACCAGAAGGAGTCTTTGAAAAAGACTCCTCCACAAGTGAAATTGATTTGTCTCAATTTAGAGAATTGAGAATTTTACCCCATAAAAACAGAGACCGAGTAGAGGAAGAGAGCCTACCCCCACTGTAAAATACAAAACCAATTATTTGACAAAAATGAAGTGGAATATAACAATTAGAATCCTGAACCTGTAATTTTCTTTCATCTAAAATCCAAAGATTCAGAATTCAAAAAATATGCAGCTTCTCACGAGCTAGTTCTTGTAAGTACTGTGCCACTGTCACTCCACTAAAGGCAGCTCTGATTTTTGAAGAGCATTAGCTAATCTGCATTCTGAGCACCCGAAGGAGTTGCACCAGAACAGTGATTTAAACCTTATTAATACTTAACTCCAGTTCATTACAGATTTTCTCCTGATGCTGCAAGCACTGGTGTAGCACTCTGTGGTCACTAGGACACTACTCACTTTATTTATCAGCTTCACCTGTGAGTTACATGCTCACAAGGACTATTCACACAAGCAGGGGAACATTGACCTGCACGGTGTCTTTACGACTTCAGAGAAGAACTTCAAAACCCATGTGGATCCATGTTTAAACATGGGATTGCTTTTATTTAGGAAGGATGAACAGAAACTTTGCAGAAATGGAAAAACACAGCCACATCAACCGAAATTCCCAGTTTGAAAGCCCCTAGAGACTAAGTTTAGATGTAACAAGCAAAGATTGGGATAGGGTTGTTTATAACAAAAGTTTCCCTGAACCAAATGAAGAAATCAAGGCAGATTTATTAAAAATGCTGCTGCTAGCGAAAAATGTACTAAATATAAAGCAAAATGTACTCCTAAAAGAAACTTCTTCTAAATTAAAGAAATTTGATATACACTCTCAACACCAAAGCTGCATTGTAATACTGTACACAGCCACAATCTTAAAACTAAATATTATACACAGATAATATTTACGCAAGTACAAGAAACCTGCTTAATTATTGGACTTCACAGTGTTAAATGAATTTTACTAGACTCATATTGCAATGGCATGAACACAAATGTAGTAAAGCCTGTATGTGGAATTTTCTAAACTCCATCCATGTTAGATAATAAGCAATCCCTGAGTTTACTACACGTCTGAATATAAAGCTGCAATATAAAACCCACTGTCAACCATCTTATCACCCGAAACTTTTCAAATGCACTGTGCTGTTAATGCACTGGCATACGAATTCACTAAATGGGGCAAAAATTAAGTCGACTCTACATAAGCACAATCCATCTGCTTAGGAGTTGAAAGAGCACCATTCAGTTAGTAAAAAGAAAAAAGTCAGAGTCTCCTTCCAGTGAGCCTAAGCCCCAGCAGCTCCCACCTGGAAATTATTTAAGAAATAAACAGAGGTTTTAATCCACATTTCCACTGTAGAAAGAGAACTCTGCATTGCTGCCAATACTGTACCAACTGTACTTACCACTGCTCAACTTTTACATCCTGTACTACGTTAAGAAAAGCAAAAGGACCAACACAGAAACAGAGCTTAAGTCACCAACAAAGATGTACAATGATGGTACAAGGAATTATTCCTGATACAGGTCTGGGACATGTACGTTGAGAACCAATTGTTATCACGGTCCATGTAAAAAGCTTCCAAATGTGTCACTGAATCTATATTACTTGTGTGCTGAAGGGGAAATGGTGCGTGCAGACATGGAATGTCTGGGTATATGAAAAGAACTGTGCCATTAATCCTAGTCAACCTCATTTCATCTGTCTGCTTCAGTCTCTTCATCTACAAAGCAGTGACAATTGTACTTACCCATGTCTGTAAAATGCCTCAATATGAAACACTACAGAGGTAAGCCACAAAAGACTATTTCATATTCTTGTGGAAAATGGGATGACAGGTTCAGCTCAAGCCATTCCCAGTTTTTTTCCCCCATGTCTCCTTCATACCAGACACACATCAAGGAACAATCACTGGGGCTACAAGCGTATTGCAGGATAAGAAAACTGTGTTAGACAATAAGCTTTCACCCAGCACTTTTTTTTTTTTTTTAATGTAACTGCACTTGTGACACATGCCATTTTTTCTTCACAATTCATATCCAGAACAAGAGCAATCTATATCTACTGCCCATTTCACTCAGAAGAAGAACAAAAGATGAAAGGAATGAAAGGGGAGTGTAGAGAGATTTCACTATCTATACTATTTTTTATGGTCGATACATGGAGATGGAAGGTAAACCACATGAGAGTAGAGATAGCAGGCAAAGATTCACAGTACAGAAATCAGTTTACACAACAAAGCAGTCACCTAAGGAAGTTTAATGAAAGAAGAGGTGATACACTCTGGGTACCAACAGTCAGACTGCAGTGTAACCAAAGTAGGCCATCTTACTGACTGTGCTTTCCTGTGTCGGTACAGGCAACAATCTTACCTACTCAGGACAGAGCATGCACAGAGAGATTGTCAACGAAATCCTGCCTCTGACTCCAGGCAAAGGAGAAACAGCATAAAAGCCCATATACCCTTTATAAAAGGGATGACTGATGTTAGACCCCCTCACCAGAAAGCCACCAGAAACCCATCTCCATGCTAGTCTCTAGCATGCACTTGCTACAGGCCTGTAATTAGTGACACTGGCTCCTGGCTCCTTACCTGTCCTGAAGCTCCCATCTGAGCAGCTTGGGCCTGAGCTGCTTGCACTGCTGCTGCTGCCTGCTGCTGCTGGACGAGCTGAGCTCTTACCTTGAGTATGAAAAGAAAGAAAAAAAGTAAACATATATACCTGATTAGGGCATGACACTTCTGTTACAACTACACTCAAAAGGGGTGTGGAGATAAAATCAGCCTCACATTCATACTCTTTCTAAAGAGCATTCTGTAAGTTTTCATGTTTCTAACATTTGCAACAGACCACGCAGTCAAGACTTAATTACTTCTTGCAACTTCTTCCCTGTACTATTAGGTCTCCCTATGACAATACTAGATATTTCAACTTTCTGGCAAACATAGTTAACTACATATATGTCGATTTCTCTCAAGCATGCTGTATTAAGAACCTACCAATGATCAACATTTCAAATGTTTATACATTCATTATGACTGTCAGTGTGATGAAAATGATACCCTGCTACTCCTAGTTTAGCTAGTAGGAACACACTGATATATCAGCTCATGCATTTGGGGTCAATAATTTCTCCAGTGTGGCTGACACTCCACTCCTTCCCACAAAGGCCCAAAGAAAAGCAGGTCTTGGGATTACATCTGAGTTTTTGCTCAACAGCACAGAAAAAAATGATTGTAATGCAACAGTTCAAAAAGATGCATTACAATGCAACACGAGCTCAGTTCAAAAAGCTGCACCATTAAGAGGACGACCCAGCAAGAGGTTCAGAGTAAAACCACTGTCTTGTTCACATTCTCTTCAAGGCATGGACTACTAGTATCTTAAACTTTGACCAAAAACTCTAAACACGGCAGCAGAAGAAAAGCCAGGATGCTAGAGAGCCAACACTAGTTCCAGCCACATGTACCAGGCACTTCAAAGCACTTGCTCGTGTGCTCATGAACAGCAAACAACAAGGAAGTGATTTTTCCTTTAACCAGTTTGGGTTTTTTTTGTTTCTTTTTTTTTTGTCCATTCAAGAGTAAGGCAGGAAATTATTTTTAAATATTAGCTTCATAAATGATTTTCACAGATTTCCAGAAGTCCTACTCTTTGACACAAAACTGTTCTCTACTGGCAGGCCCAGACATAAACTTTTAAAATCTCCATATTCATAACATGCTAACTTCAGATCTCTTAATAAGTTACGTTTTTTCCTATTTTATTATTAGCAAAAGTTGAAGACTATTTTTTTTTTATTTCTCTAGAGGATCATAATGAGCCAACAGTCAACTGATGACTAGCCCTTACCTGCATTGCTTTTAATTGCTGGGGCGTAAGAGTAACAGGCAAAACCTGACTAGGAATTTGTCCTGAGATTGCCTGTGGCTGAGACACCATGGGCTGGGGTTGAGGTTGGGATTGTGGTGGAAGCTGAGATGGTTGTGCCTGAGCAACCTGCTGCTGCTGTTGTTGCTGCTGTTGCTGCTGTTGTTGCTGCTGCATCTGTTGCATCTGCTGTTGCATTACTTGTTGAGGTGGCTGTTGCTGTATCTGTTGTTGTGGTATTTGTTGCTGTTGTTGCTGCTGCTGCTGCTGCTGTTGTTGTGCCTGCATAGCCTGTGCTGCCTGCAGCTGCTGCATTTGGGCAATTCGCTGTAGTTGCTGCTGCTGCTGTTGCTGCTGCATCTGAAAAGCAGGAAAAGCCAGAATGCTAGTTGCAAGCAGTGTGATAGCAGCTTTATTTTTATAGCTTAAGCTAAGAGCAAACAGAATCCTAATACATCAGGCTGAGGTTTTAAGACCAAAGGGAAAGTCCAAACTTTTTATCCACTCACTTTTCATATCTCAACTCTATATAGCACACATCCCATAGTTTCAATATTACAAGCTTGTCTTGCGACTGTAACAGTTCTCAAAAGCAAAGATGAAGTCCATCAGCTTTCCCTGTACAAATGGGATCAAAAGCACTTCTCAAACGTAAGCAGCCTGCATCAGCACCACTATTTACCAAAAACTGCACAAGAGCATGACAGCTGAAGTCTCCTCTTCTGCTTTTGTGCCTACAGATGATACAAACACATGATGTGCTCAGCACACATTTATATATAATATATGTATAATTTACACAATGACAAAACAGCCACTATTTCTAGAGTAACCCAAGGTCTTTTGGTTTCTTCTCACTTCCCTGTTCTTGTCAGAATGAAAGATTATCCTGATGTTTATAAAGATAAAGAGACAAATGTTTTAATTCTCTATTGCTATGACAGAAGAAAGCAATGAAATGACTGTTAAGCCTTTCCTCTGGGATGTAATATATTACTGCCAATTAACTTGTCAGTCTAAACTGAAGTCCCATCCTGAAGTGGAAACACATCAGTAATTGGCAGAGCTGATATTAAGTACTTCCATGCAAGCCAAGCTTCACTTAACAAGTAACTGACCACAGATGACCTAAACTGCCGTTGTAGTTGTTTGTCATCACCTGCTGTTGGTTTTGCTGCTGCTGCATCTGCAGTTTCAGCATGTGCTGTTGCTGCTGCTGGACGGCTTGTAACTGCTGCTGTTGCTGCTGCTGCTGCTGGGCTGCTGCAGCTGCTGCTGCCTGCTGCTGCTGGACCTGAAACTGTTGTTGCATGGCTGACTGCTGGACCTGGAACTGTTGCTGCTGCAAAGCCACTTGCTGCTGCTGGAATTGTTGCTGCTGCTGCTGTTGCTGCTGAGCTATCTGCTGAAGCTGAAGTTGGGCTAAAAAGAAAGTAGACTGTACTTAAAACACGAGAACCAAACAGTGTGAGAGACTGTTACCCGGTATAACTCATAATAATTTAAGATAATCCCTGAAGTACATTAATGTTCTTTGTTAGCAGCATATACTTTTGCTTCTCCAAACGGATGAGGCACATTAGCAGCAGAATTAATGACACTTCCTTCTACCAATCTCTAATTCTCACCACCTATAATGAGGCAGCAACCTAAGTAAAGAATATGAAAACGCACAGGAGGAAATAGGCAGAGGTCACCACTGGGAAGCACTGTACCCATAGACAACACAGGTGAGCTTTACAAAAACAAAGTTTTGAATTTGACATTTTATAGGATGAATGAAGCATTTGCTCATACAACAGCTGGACTGTTCCTCGCTATACTAAGGAAGACATTTATCCCATTAGGTAGCAGTATTTGAGATCAACTCTTCCCGCAGTTCACTTGGCTGATTTAGCCAGAAGTACAAAATCTCCTCAGCACCCCCTCCTTGTGGAAAAGATTTATGCACTGAAAAGCTTATCTAACAATTTCGGTGTTTGACGCAAACTGAACACTTACTCGGCTGAGTAGCTGTAGAGACACCAGGCATACCATGAGGGGCCATTCCCGATGTTCCAGGAGGTTGCTGCTGCCCTGGGAGACTCATCTGTTGTCCCATTGGACCAAGGCCACTCATCCCACTCATTGGTGCTCCTTGAGCTCGGGAAGCCATGCCCATTCCAGGTGCCCCTGCTGGGGGACCCCCAGTTAGATTCTGCAGGGCATTCATTGGATCTAGAAAGAAAACAGTTACCAATATATAGCCAGCCATGCAATTGCCTCCCAAAAATCCTCGGTTCTCCATCATCCACTCTCTGATCTGTCAGCTTCAGACCATGACTAGATCCAACACCCTGAGAATCTAACATTCACTGCTCTGCCTGTGAGACCACAAGAGGCTTCCGGCATGCCTTTGCCTCTCTGTAAATAGAGTGGAGGTTATTTTAAGTGCTTCAGATTGGCAAAGTTCCAAATAGATTCTAAATACATCAGAGGAAAGGAACTTATTAGCCACCTCTGAATTTATATGCAAGTCAAAACCAGCTGCCAACAAAACTCCATGAGGATATATAGCTCGTAACCTTAAAAACCGAGAAGTCCCTCTGCGGATCCAATTAGCCTCTTCCTCCTGAGGTCAACATAAAAAAGTAGTGCTCAGACCAGAGGAAGTACAGTGGGTATTTATTATGCAGTGGACAAATTCAGTGCCTTTCAAGACAACTATCATAATTTTGAATCCTGGTCACACAGAAAAGTGAAGTCAATGGCAATTCAGGAGGACAAAAGACAACATGGGGTGCAGAAGCAATGTTAATCAGGTACAGAACGCAACACGCCATCTCTCTTAAGAATATTTATAAAATAATTTCCAACTATCTAGACTGGATGTTAATCAATCACAGACACTGCATGTTTAGCCTATAGGGGGATAAAAACAGAGGATCATGCTATGTCCCTAACATACACTGTTGTAGGAATTAGCACAGAGGCAGAAGACATGATCAGATTTAACCTCAGGCAAATGGCAGAGTGCGTACGCCCCACAAACATGTTTCCCTCTGATGCAACACAATGAGGAACCCAAAGCTGGTAGCAAGGAGAAACCTGGACTGCTCAGCAGGATATTATTTTCAATCACTCCTGTTCTTTCAAGTGCATTACTGTTGTAAGCTAACAAAAGTGCAAACAGGGAACCAAAGAAGACTCCTGCGTTACATCTGTCCAAGCCTGTCACCCTTATCACTGACAACTCCTAGACTACACGCTACCTTTCCTCTCCTCCAGCAGCATTTAATATTCCAGCTAGGGAGTCCACAGCCTTCTTACTCTTAGTACACCAAAGCCCTGATTTCTAAGCTGTTCTGGTTAGAAATAAAGGGAGGCAAAAAATAAGGAAAAAAAAAGGGAGTTCTTACCACTGACTGAGGCTTGAGATTTCTTATTGTCTGCAAAGGAAGAACAATTAATACAGAAAAAAAATTAGGAAGGTGGAAAAAGCAGTAAGTTTAAATAATTTAATTTAAAGACTTTTCAATTATAGATGAATGTGTGAAAGAAACAGTATTTACAAATTAAGCATGTATATTACAGGAAAGATATTTTAAAGCAACTTGTCACATGCAGAACCACACCCACAAACCCTAAAATTTATTTTTTTTGTGAGGATGGGATGAGCAATCCCATTACTAAGTTAAAAACAAACAAACAAACAAACCCCACAAATTACCCAAAACCCCAAACAACTACTTACGAATATCTCGAAAATGTATAATAAGTCTGGCCACAAGAGAAAGATATTCTTCCTAAAGGTGAAAAAATGAGTATTTTAGCATAGGAAAAAACCAACATTGCAACCGTGACTTTCTGGTTCTTCAGTATTCTTCCTCACAGATTTTACTTCACAATTTCCGTGGGCTTTTCAGTGCAGTTCACTTGCAAGGAACAGTCTCTTCATTAATTAAGAATTATTTTTACTAATATGTCATACAGGAATATTTTTACTAATACGTCATTGTAGTTGATGGTAAAAGGTGTCCAAGAAACCACAAAATCCACTGGAAAAAGCCTGTGACAGTCACACGATACGTGAACATAATTATAAACCAACACATCAATTTTCCACTTCTTACCCACTCTAATTCGTTTTTTCCTAAGGACATGGTACACGGACTTAGTTAGTTCTTAAACCATGTCTCATTCCTACTACAAGAACTTTTTTTAAGCTAAGTTAGTATTACAAATACAAGTTAACAACTTTAAAGACTAACATATGATAGAAACATCAGAAGTGTGCTTCATAATGTGTAAGAGAAACTGCACAGGGCTGAGACAGCCTCCCTGTCCAAGAAACTAGCAACTCATCAATGAGGATGCCATCAACAGGCATAAATTTGTGACATCATCACTACAAAACTTTGACCAAGAGAAGTTTTATCTCAAACATGGCTTATTTGGAGACAGCAAAAGTATCCAGTTTCTTATAACACAGCTCCAGGAAAGAAGTTTACATTTGGGTAGAGTCTAGAATGGTACTTGATAACCAAACTTTCACAGAGACCACAGCACTTCCCTTGGTCTTACTCCTGACACAGCCTTTTCATTGGTATCTTAGTCTCTCCTGATCATCACACTGGTCATAAGGAACAGTGCTACACTATAGATAAAGGAAATTCTATGCAATTCACTACACCCAAGTCTTTGGATAAGAGTTAAGTGCGGTCCCACATACGTATTAAGTGCTGCAGTTGTCTTGGACTGAAATCCAGTTTGATGCATATATTGGATGGAAAATACCTTACTTCCCCTCAGGGTAAAAGCACCACATAGAAATAAAAAATTTTGCATAACTATGTACTGTTAAGCAGAGACAGTTAACTAAGTGCATTGAGTTTGCAGTTTCTGCAGGTTGCTCCAAATTTCTTTTAATATCCCAGTAACTTCTGGGAACAAAGAGAGATACTTTACCCTTGTTTTAGCCTTCATAAACACATGACTCTCCATATCTTTGCTGGATTTATTATGGGCAACACCAGCCTTCCTCATAGCGTCATCACTGGAAAAAAAAGAGAAAAAACAAGACTGGGTATTAATTGAGGACATCAGAAAATATCTTCTGTAGTTGGGAAGGTCTGCAGAACAGCTTTTTACCCCTCTCTCGTTTATAGATTCAAAAGCAAACAAACAAACAAACACCACCCAACCACCACATACATTACTTAAAATTGCCATCCTTTAAAATTTCTTCAGATAACAGAGAAAAAAGCCAACTAATTTCTAAAAGGCAACACAAATATTCTTTGCAGAAATTCAAGAATAACTGCTAAGCAAGTCGTCATTTTACCAACTGATGTATTATTTTGACCAAATACCAGGACCTGTTCATTTGAGGAAAGCTGAATGACAGGATTAATGTAATCCATGTTTGGCAAACAATGGGCTTTGGCCTGCCTAGCTTCAGGCATTTTCAAAAGAATCCTCTAAACATAAGGTGAGAGAATTAAAAAAAAAAAAAAAAAAATTGCCTGAAGGCATAGAGAGGTTTGAGCAAGGAGAGGGGCATGGAAGAGCAGAGATGCAGCAAGGGAGGGGACAACCAACATGAAAGCAGCAGGTGAAGCAATAAGATGAAAAGAAGGCCCTGTTGATGGAAAGTTGAGGGTAAGAAAAATAACAGGTTTGGTAATAAAAAGCTTTCAGTTCCCTTACTGTTCTTTCACATTTACCAGCCAGAATCACTAGGACTTGCTGTCCTTTCCCCATCACACCTCTAGTAAATTGGATCTCAATCTGCCCTCTGGATGGGATACTGACCGTGCAAGATGAAAAGGCAAAAGGAAAAAAACCCACATAAAACCACACATTGCTAAGGTCGTGGGTGGAAAAGAAGGGGCATTCTCAGTACATCAAGAAGTAGTAAGCAATTCAACTGTGAAACATGCAACAAGATAAAGATGTCCTAAAATAAGGAGTTCAGTCAGGTGAACAGCCCTACTCAAATCCTCTGGGCATTCTCATCCTTGGAAACATTTCACTTCACTGCAAAACCTGTTCTGTTTTAAAGCAGCCTGGCAGCTACAGTCTAAGTTCCACAAACAAGTTACCAGGAAATACTTTCACCTTGTAATTAGCGTCTCAACAACTTATTTCTCACTATCTGCAGTTGCACGAGCAGCTACCCTACACTAAACTCTTGTCAGGGTAGTGATGCCTGAAAGTTTCAGCCAGTCTTCACATTCCCATCCTTATTTCTGTTCGCACATGCTCTTCTCCTCATCTAGCTGAACCATTAGCCAAAACCTATTCAATCTTAAGTGAGAATATATATATCAAAACTTCAAGCAAAAAACTGAAGACAAAATTAATAGACTTAAGTTACACACTTAAGACCTAATAGACTTAAGACACGACTTAAGTTACGTCCCTTTTCTTCGCTCAACATGGTTCCCTTTTAACGCAGCCCACAAGCAGCTCAGGGCAGGAACACTACACAACTGCATACTGAGTTTACCACCACACAACCCAGTTCAGATTTGTCCTTTAGGCAATACCAACATTTAAAACCATATTAAGGAAAGGCTTTTACAAAGGAGACTCCCAAGGCACCACTATGTGCCTGCTACCTATAAGGGCCAGAATAAAGGTAAGCACAAGTACATAATCTCACCTTTACATCATCGCTGTCTCCTGGAACAGCCTGGGACAAGTCAAAGCTACTCCTTGGCCTCAGTCATCTGAGCTCATTGAGCACAGGTCTGAAAGTCCTGCCTGGGCCTGCAGTCACACAAGAGCCTATCAATGAAGGGGGCTTCTTAGGTCATCAAATGAAGTATGGCCCTCAAATGATGATAACCAAATCATATAGGCTGACCACTGACACATTCACTAGGATACCTATTCCGCACAGTTCATCCACATAATGTCACTAAAAAAACCTAACCAAACATAAAAAACCCCAAAACTTAAATTTAGTGTTGTAAAGGAAACGTAAGTGTGAAATAGCAACACATTAAGATTCTGTATCCAGAAGCTATAACTAGGTGCTCAAAATATGAATGGTTCCATACATTTAAGTTAACTTTTAAGACCAAGTGTTAATATTTGTCTTGACAAATATCACTTGGTATTTGCATGATGAACTGGAAGATATACATAGGTATAACACAGTGTATTTTCGTAACTGTTAGGAACCACCTTCCCACAAATTAAGAAAACTTTCAGATGATTCACCAGATATTTATTTTAATTACCTCTCTCTTATACCTACTACATAAACCTCACTAATGGTAAAACTGGAAACATATGGAAAGAAATGTGAATTTGTTGCATACAGAGCTCCAGTCTTTTTAGGCAATATATTGCTTCCATTTCTCATTCAACAAACCTATCTATTATAAACTTTACTTCTGGCTGGCTTCACTTTATACCAAGCATCAACATGAAACCACGCCAAGTTGTTTTCAGATATCTAGCACGTATTAATCTCTAAAAAAAAACATCCACTGCATTGTACACTTATCCCGCTAACAAGCTTGTCTGCTTTTTAAACAAGATAGTGAATACAAACATATGATGTACACTATAAAACTGGACGGAGCGCAAGGAAGAAACGTCACTTACAGACACAATCTTAAAAAATAAAAAGACTGTGTCAATACATCTGTAACAAAAAGCACACAGATAATACACATACAACTGCACACATATGTAAAAGACAATAAACGGAGGACATTTTATTTCTACTTTTGCACAACAAGAATTTAAAGTTTAAGATTACTGTCATCTCTTCATATGGCAATAAGTTCAAAGATTTTACTGGTGGTAATTTTTTTTATCTCTTGCTGTATGCTTCCATTGAAACATTTATCAGCTCAGGGGAAAAAAAAACAGTTACAGTTTGTAAAGCAAACACAATACCAAATGTTTATTATGTTAAGGTTTGTCTCCGCTTACTCATATTTATGTTACTCAGCTCAAAGTTACACAGCATTTGAGGGCGCTTTTGTTTGCTTGTTTTGATGAAGGAGTAAAAGAGGAGAAGAAAAAGCAAGGGATTAATCTAACAAGATGAATGACTTTGCAGAAAGTAAAACATCAGTTCTGAGCACCAAGAATGTTTGCATAGCTTTGAAAGATGCACATAATTGTATTTCTTTAATGAATACCATAACAGTTTAATTCTGAGACAGCACCTTAAGCCCACAGCTAGGCAGTAAAACTACATGCAAACATGTCAAACAGCATACTGTTTACATATCGTTTTTTAAAAAAAGACACAGTCTTTTTTAAATATTGATTCTCATAAGCAACGAGGCAAGATCAAGCTTTTCAAGCATACATAAAGATTTCAACATTACTTTAGAAGCACTGAACAGTGCTTTCACCTTTCATAGGGTAAAAGAGCCTTCCATAAAATAGAAAAAGCATGCAGAGCAGCAAAGTCATTCAAGTAAAGTGATTGTTTTACAAACAACAACTGAAAAGGCAACGAGCTGAACTTTCTTTTTTTAACAGCCTATGAAGCATCAGGCAAATACCAATTATGATGATGCTTGCTCTAGAAGTAAGAAAGCAAATCCCTGTCCAAAATAATTAAAAAAAAAAAAGTTTTTGATGTCATTTTTCCCAAAAAAAGTCAGATACAAGATAATGCAGTGGTTTTCACAGGACAGAATATGTCACACTTGGCAACATTATGGACACTACAGAATCGACCCTAAAGCTGATGCGGTCAAGCAGGATGGGAAGCCAGTGTTCCAGGGTACGACGAAAGCGAAAGGGAAGGAGGAGGGGAGAATCGAAGTCAAAGAACAGGCCCGGCTACCCCACGCACAGGGTCTGAGCACGTCCTGCTAACGAAGGCCCCTCACCGGTGTACGGCGAAAGGGCCCATGGGAGAGGAAACACCGGGGACCACAGGCGAACCCGGGCAGCAAGGGGAGGACCGGGAAGGACTCGTAGACGGCAGAGACAGAGCCACCCGGGCGCTGGGGGGGGGCCGGGGAAAGCGGGAGCCGCTGAAGCCCCTCCGGCAGCGGCCCGCCTGCGGCCTACTCAGCGCTGAGGCCGCGGCCCGCACTCACATCTGGCTGACGAGCTTCTGCCGGAAGTTGGTGCTGCGCCAGTCCGTCTCAGGCCCGGTCACGTCCATCCCTGCCTCCACCGTGAGCACCGCCCGCCGCTGCCGCCCNAACGGGAAGGCGGGGGTGAGCCGGGGCGGGGGGCTGGCTGGGTCTCAGGGCCTGCAAAGGCATTTTCCGCAGGGGAGGGGAAGGAGCCTGAGTGTGATTGCACCGGCTGTCACTTCTGTCACGGGGTTAGCCTGGGGTCTGCTGGCTCCTGTAACGATTTTTAACTCCAGGCAGCCCCTCCCCTGCAGGGAAACACTCATTATGTGTCCCTGATGGGGAAACGTATAAATTGTAGGGGATGATGGGGGGGCATGATGACATGACCCCCCAGATCCCTTCAGGAATTAACGTGGTGAACAATATGGACGAATTCACATTTGATACAGAAATGGGAGCTGAAACGTGCTGGAAGAGCAGTTTGCTCTCTTCCAGGTGACTTAATTGTTGTATTTGGCACAGAAGTAATTATTTTCTATTTTTTTTTGTCCTTGTGTTTTAGACTATTAAAAATTCATCATGTGGTTTAACCAGTTTAACAAAACGGGTTCAAGTCTTGCCAACTAGCTGCACCTCTCAAGATTTATAGAACATATGCTAGGGGCTAATTTATAAAATGTCAATTTTGGCATAGTTATTACTTAGAGAGCTTGATCCTCTAGAAGCTACATTTTATAAAGTGGTTTTGTTCCTATCATGGAAAAGACTTTAGTATTTTTGAAGGGCTTTCTAAGAGTTCTTGGGATAATTAAAGCAATTCTGTCAAAAGAACACATTCCTCACAGATTTAGCAGATCTATCTGGACATAGAACTAAACACCACCTCCTGATTCTGGAAAAAGCTGGAGCCTTGATGTAGCCACTTGTTTTTAGGGTAGGCAGGTACACCCTGCCTGGATGTACTTGGTTAACACTACTTCCTTCAGAGACAAGCAGCTGCTCCATCCGAACCAGAACATGACTATCGAAAGACCCAGATGAAAAGCAAATCTTGAAACAAGATTAGGAACAAAGTAGAGGGGGAGTAGTAAGAGATAATCAGACTCTTAACAAGATGATGAAGCAATAAGAGAAAGGATTTCAGCACTGTATTGAATTTTTGTTTTTCTTAGTAGCATTTGGGCCACAGGGCACTTCCCAAAAATGCACTACAGAAAACTTTACAATGCCAAAGTTTGTGAGAGAGCGTAGTTTGCCAAAGCTGTTTCCCAAACCAAGCCTTCACTGCGAAAGCTAGAAACTGGAAGTGGCTCAGGAGTTCAGCCCAGAGTTGATGTGCTTGTGTATTTCCATCAGGGACTTCAAGAAGGAGGGTGTGTACAGACCTAGCAAAAGCATCTCATCATTTCATGAGTGTTCAAAACTAATGTTGAAATATTGTGTACTACCAGATGTCTTTGTTTCTTTCTCTTTGTGGGGACTTCGATCAAAAGGAGCTCTTTGGGTTGTTTCCTGTATTTGTAGGAGATTCCTAAAGTTAAGTGGTATTTCAGGAAGAAAATTTTTATTTTTTTTTTGCACAGTTGTGAATGCATGGAGGCATAATTCTGAAATAAGCACTGCTAAGCAACGTTTCTTTTTCGTTCACCCCTCTTCTCTTCCCTTTTTCTTCAAAAAGCATTGATCTCCAAAGGTCCCTCCCAATCCCTACAATTCTGTGATTCTGTGAAACTGGCTTGAGTCTTGTTTACACTTAATGGTGTACTCAATTGTCTCCTACGTAGCAAACAGTCTTACAAGGGCCCATTACAAATTATGATATAGTTGGTGAATTATTTGCACTCCAGTTAGCATGAATAATAATTTTGCTTTCCAATTTACATTGTTTGTGGCATCACATCTGTTTTCTGAACTATTTTGGCAGGCACCCAGCTGCCTCCCCCTTCTGCACGTTCCCTGACTAGTTGATCTGTTTGTTTGCGTGCCCTCTGCCCTGTTAAAATTCTGGTATGTAGCCAGGCTCTGCCTATTTGCATTTGACACCCCTGCAAGTCGGCAAAACTAGCATTTTGCTCTAGTCTTGTATCTTGTCTCATTGTCAGACTTTCAGCTGAAAACTGGCTTAGATCCTAATTCTTGTTACTCCCTAGGGAGAGATGAAGGTGTGGAAAGCCTTAGGGCACAGATTTTAAACTTCCTTCAATGCATTAAGACTTTTAAGGGCCTAATCTATTTGGATCACAGTCAGCACGTCATACTGGTTGCTCTGTGTTAAAAAAAAGCTATGAAGAAGATGGCCTGCAAGAAAGAGAACAGAGCTGCAGCTGAGCAAGCTTTAAGAATGGACCAAGAGGAACCACATAAACTTCAATAGCTGAAGTCATGCATCTGGGTCAGAGTAACTCCCTATGTCAGAGCAGGTTGGAAACAAGCCTGGCTACAAGTCAGCTTTGCAAGAAGAGAGCCTGAGGGTCCTGATGAGCACCCCAACTGAATACAATGCCTCCAGCGGGGGCCAGCTTCATACTGGGCTGCGTTAGCAAGAAATTTGGGTCATAGGAAATTATCATTTCCCACTCTATTCAGCACTTATAAGCCCACAAAACCTGAATACCATGCCCAGCTTTGAGCTCCTCACTGAAAGAAAAACCTGAGTTCAGTGGAGGACCACCATGCAGGGCAGGAGCACATACAAGGAGACAAGCGCATTCAAGGCCAGAAGGCTGGGCTTGTTCGGCCAGAGAAGAAAAGGTTAAGGGGAGAACCAGTTGCAGTTTTTAAGCTCTCTAATGGATATAGCAAAATGTAGAGCCAAAACTTTCGTGGTTCACAGTGCGAAGGACGAGAGGCAAGTGTCAGAAATTGCAGGAAAAGATATTCAGACAGGATAAAGAAGAAAACAAATTTGAGAGTTAAGCACTCAGCTTTCCCGTTATTGACAAGAATAGAGATTCTGCACTTGATTAGATCAGGCTCTCAGCATCCTGACCCGATTTTGAAGATTTCCTTGCTTCAAGCAGGAGATTGGACTAGAGACCTCCCAAGTCTCTTTCCAGCCTAAATTATTCCACAATTCTGAGAAAGCATGGGAGTCCCACAAAGCTTGAACCACCTGTCCATATGGCAGTAAGCTAAACAGATTTGGATACCCGACACCAGCAAGCTCTAGTTTATTTTGGGCACAAGCTGATGCACAAGAAAATATCACTATCTGCATAAAACACCTCTTTGTAGAGATGTAACTGACAGCCATGAGCTCTTCAACACAAAAATGTCTGAGTTTCCATAGAAACTAACTTGGATAATCCTTCCTGTACCCAGCCATTTCTCTACAGTAGAGAATCAAGGCTGTCAGCACAACTGTACAAAAAAAAAACCCAAAACCACCCACACACCACACACCAGTAAGCATCACTGTATGACACACATGCTAGTCATAGAAGGGGTGAATACTTGCCTAGGTCTTGCCACATCTATTTTACCATGGCTTTAACTTCTCCTTTCCCCATTCTAGTTCAGCTACTCCATTCCTGTACCCCGTATGCTTAAAAGGATGAGGATTTTCAGTGGTGAGCACAAGAGCAAGCCAGCATACTAGTCTCTTGCTATTTTGCCATTTGAATGATCAAGCCACAGTCCATTCCTCCTGTCCCAATGCCCAGTCCCAGGAGGTTTTCTCAAGCATAAACCACATACCTTTGCTGTGAAAGCCAGTATTCTGTCATTGATCAGAGGGGGGGGTTAAAAAAAAAAAAAAAATCACAACTCTTTTCATGTACAGAAAAGCAATTATTTCAGTTGAATAACTGGAAGCCTCACTAAGACTTGTACTTTTTCATACAAGTAATCTGCAGAAGTATGTTGTGGCAATGGAAGTTGAATACAAGACAATCACACAGAGCTATTGGCAAGCCACTTACATAACTTCCCCTCTATCCATAGTTTATTACAAGAGACCACAATAAACTTTGATTATAGTACAGGAAATAGAATGAAATACTAGATATCCTTCATGCTCCTTCCGTGTCTACCATTCCAAGGCATGGCTGCTTTCTCCCGCTTCCTAAATGGAATCCAGGTACAGAATATAGAAAATTTCAGTCTATTGAAAAAGAGCAGTCATGTCTTTCTAGGTACCTCTGAGGGTTTTGCTGTTTATGGGGGATTTTTTTTGTTTATTTTGTTGTTTTAACCCTTTGATATGAAGTGACTAAACAGTGTATGTCTTCCTAAATTAGCATTGCCTATAGAAATGCACATACAATTACTGACGTCATATGCCTTGTTCCTCTTAATGTACTGGACACTCAATTGTAAAACCCTAAAATTAATCACCACGTTAACCCATGTCCTCTAAGAGACAAATGCAAACGTACATAACTGCCGTCTCAAATACCTTGTACAGCCAGCTAAGAAAATCTCTAGACTGACTTTCTCTACAGTCTCAAAGTGGTGAGAACAAGGACTTAACAGCTGACCAGCGCTGAAAAACTTGCACAAGGCGGGGGGGGAAGCATTGCTCAGATTTCTAAGAACTTGGCTCAGGCACAGAGCAAGTTTCTCGATAACAGAAGCAAGAGAACAGAGAGGCCTCAGGAACATCCTCCAAGCCCCCTTCTGGTTGAAAGGCTCAGGACAGAGGGAACTTTGCTGCGTGGTTCAAGAGACTGTGCATTTACATTAGCTGGCAAGGGCCTGCCTACAGCTCCTTCATCTATAGGGACAGGTATGCCAGTCTGCGAAAATACTGTCTCAAGCCCTAAAAGCCAGCAAAGTTTGTGAGTGGTCAGGAAGGAAAGACAGTAAACAGAAGGGTTTCTACAGCATGCAAGAAGCTGAACAAACCTGTTCAGCGTCTCCATTCAGAGCTGTACTGCTTTTAACTTTTTTTCTTTAAAAGGACAATAAAGATTAAGCAAAATACAAGTTTGAGGAGATGAGTTAAATTATTTTCAGCTAAAAATATACAGAGGTTATTCAGTAAAGTTCCTTATATTTTTAAGGCTGATGGATACTTAAAAGGCGTAACAATTCCTCGGTACATTAACAGCCATTCCCCACCACCCAGCCAGTATACCACACATAAAATGGTACACTTCCACTGTTTGGGGTACCAGACAGTAACAAAGGCACAAAGCACACAGGAGAGAGGTCATAATTAGACAACACGGCCTGAGAAGCAAGGTGCTGTGCCAAGCGCAGTATCCCTCCCGAGCAAATCTGTAGTCAGCATTTAGAGCAATATTCAGAGAAATACACTAAACTCTCAGCTCACCGAGCATTCTGCATTCAATCCAGAAAACTTAAGTGCCAAAACTGCCACGCTTTTCTTTCAAAGAAGCCCACAACACAACTCCACTAACCCTGCTTCAACAACCACTCTTTGTAACCTCCTACCCACCCAATCCCAGCTGTTCCTTGTACAGCTAATACAAAGCTGAGGGCACTCGGTAATCAGCTAAGCTTGCTGACCACCCCCCCACAAACCTTCCTTGTCTTAAAGGTCTTGCCTACTAACTCCTAAGGCTACCTAGGTACGAGTTAAGGACCTTCCTTGGCTTTTGGCTCAAAGAAGACAACCACCTATGTCAGTCAGACATCATAGATTCATACTATAATTTTATAAGTAGGCAACAAATCATAAAAATCAGCAGTGAGAATTTTTCTAGTGTGTTACCACTGGTTAAAACTATTACAATAGGCACTCATACTTATTTTTGAGCCTTGAAGCCTGATTTAGGAGAACAGGGAGATACACGACAGGATGTAGGTTTTAGCCACAGTGTTATTAAGAAACTCCATGTATCTGTGTACAAAAAGAGCTTACGAATGCTGGCAAATTTTAGACCATGTACACTGTACCTGCTCAATACTATTCTACCATTTTTCCACAGCAGCATTAATATTAAACCTACAGCTAACTGGTTGGCAGCAAATAGCTGCAGATGGCAAAGTACTCATAGGTAGCTATAGAGAATGGTGAATTTCCATATCATAGTGGCTCTGAGCTCCAAACGCACAATACAGCGCTTGTGTTGATGTACGTGCCTGAGTGACCACCCCGAGGGCAATCCAGCACACTAGTCATAGCCAATATACAATCCAGTGGCCGAAAGTGAGAACAAGAAGTAAGGACTGCCAAAATTCTTAAAATAGAGCATAGCAAAATACCTGTTGACTAGCCAAAAATCAGCTGTGGAGAATGGTTCAGCTGCACTCCCAGCATCTATGTTTGACCACACTGGGCTTACCACAGGTCTGCTAGAAGGGCTGGCTTGTTGAGCTATTGCTAACTGTTGGGGGATAATTCAAGTCCATATCTAGTAGAACAAGCAGTGAGAGAAACTCCCTGCAGATCTCCAAGACAGCCCCATTTGTCACTGAAAGCTCTGTAGATACTAATGTTCACACAGGTTTCAGAATCCCTGAATGATTTCTAAGGGTTTTTTTTTTTTTTAATTTACTCTCTTTCACAGTACTATTTGATCTTCCTGGTTCCAATTACCATATTTGTAAGATAGGATCCCTTTTGGAGCTTTACTTGCTGAAAACTTCACCCCCTTTCTGTTTGTTTTTAAGGTTATTTGGATACAGAATGTATTCTGAATAGTAATTGTAATATAAGATAGACTTAAATAAAAGCCTGGAATGATTATACAGGTTTCCCACTCCACTCTGCATGTATTTCTCTCTCTCTCTCTCCGTAAGCCACTTCTCCTACAATATAGTTCTTTGCTAACGCTTGTTACAGGAGTTCAGCGACCCCTGTAATTTAATATATCTGACTTATTTCTCCCTAGACTCCCACTACTGGCTCCATAATACGACACACTGTAAGAGTGTAGCAAAGGTCATGCTGTTTCCCTTACCCAACAAAAGTCTTTAAATTCAGAAAATAGTTCATTTGTCACATGTGCTTCTGCTTTTTGATGCAATGATTGTACTTTTCATAGAGACTTCTTTTCATATAGTTCTCTAAGTAGCTGAAAAGATGAAACCTTTTTTAGGGCATTAACCACATTGACTCTGGAGTGTTAACCACACTAACAGAGTTAATGTGGTTTATCTGAATCTGTTCCTCATTTGGACCATATCTCACCCTACTTTGGTTTTGATACATTTATTCCCTTCTAGTGAAATGGGAAATTTCTGATCAACATCTAATAACACTTTGCTTGCCTTTCTTACTGTATTATCTCCTTTGCCTCAATCAGTCACTTAGTATTCCCCAGGAGCAAATCAAATGATACAGTAATGTTTTGTCTGCTTCAAAAGCAGTCATCTTATTTCTAGGAAAGCATCTACCTGTTATGAAAAATAATCCATTACTCGTCTCTTCAGCTGATGATGGATAGTTCCCCTCGTGTAATCGACTTGAATGTGCTTTCTAGAAGGCTGTCTCATCAGAGCTCCTCTTCCGAGCTGGTTGTCTTGGTTTTTCTGGCAAAGAGCAGACAACCATTAATACACTTTTTCAGGTTTCTTTCCATGCCATTTACCGTGCAATGCCACCTAGCTTCCTTTTGTTTTGGACAGTGTAGGGTAACTTCTCTCAGGTACAACAAGAAACATTTTCATATTTCTTGGTGGTATCCAGATAGCTCCTTCCTCACTGACCACACACAGAATACCTTGCAGTACTTTGAGAGATTTCCAATGCTGCATTCACTGTCTATGGCTGGCACAACTAAACAATGGTTCTTTATTCTTTGGATTTGCTGGGTTTGTTCTGCTTTTGCTTCTGTGACTGCTGATAACCCCTTTTGACTTCCACTTGTGCCACTAAGCTATTTCCCAGGCCACATAACTGTGTCTTAAGCAGCCATATCAGCTATTTCCTTTTGCTAATGTGGGTTTTTTTAATGCGCTCCGACAACTGGATAGAGTCTAGGAGCTCTAAATGCTACAACTTCTGACATTCTGCAAAGACAATGGAAAGGATAAATTACAGGATGGTAGAAAAGGACTCGTGAGATTTTGAGAGCTTAACCATAGACATGAAACACAATCACTTCCAGCTAGATTTTTACAGGTGTTTCCCCATGTGCCGTAGGGGACCCTAGAAAAAGGTACAGGATAGCCCTCTACAGGGCCTGCGCTGGAGGAAATACCCTCTCTCTGCAGGGAATCTTAGTGAAGTGAAGAGCAGTTGTACATGGCAGCTTGAAGCTGTCACAATAAAGAAACTCACTTTGAAGCCTACAGTTTCATTATAGTATTTTATAGAATGATAGATGGAAATGTGCTCAGCTAAGGAAAATGAAAAACGAGACAGGGAGTGGGGAGAGCTTTCAGATTCTGGGGTAAAATACCAAGAGAAAGAGTGAAGGTGCAGTTTATATTGCAGCAAAGTTATCAGCTTTGGTATTAAGCAGGTATTAAGCAACTTGGGATTTGGCAAAAATTATGTCAGTTTTGTTCTTTGTTAGAAATTATGCAGAAATGCAAAGCAAACTAGGTTCTGGTAATAGGTTGGGAAGTGAAATTCTTGCTAAGAAAAAGAATATCCCCACATACTCTTAGACTGAAAACCCAAGAGTCAGAATACTTGCTTGAAAAAACATGTTCTGCCATTTTGGTGTGCTGATACAGACCTGTCTATTTCCAGTGTCATCATTCAGAATAATTTTTTCAGGGTAGAACTGTCTCTCCATTGACTGAGGAGTTGGTTTGATTTATTAACTGTGACAGGCAGGGGTCAGAGGATCATTCATAAAGCAAAAGGTACAAACCTTTGCTGATTCTGTTGTCTCACAGATTTCATTCTGCTACAGCTGGTGGCTGAGCATTTCTGCCTGGGATGGCGGAGGATCAGGAGCTGACTCAGCCACACAAAGCTCAACTCGAGCCCTCCCTTCAGCAGCGCACCAGCAACACATACCGCAGTGCAGAGCACTCCCAGGCCCTGCTCAGTGGCTTGGTATCTCTCCGAGACAGCAGCATCCTCTTCGATGTAGTTCTGGTAGTGGAAGAGAAACCTATTGAGGCTCATCGCATACTTCTAGCTGCATCCTGTGACTATTTCAGGTACACTTCAGTACAGCAGTAACAAGCATGTGTCTGAATGTTACTCAAACCTGCAACATCCAAATCTTCTGTCTTGGCACACTGCTTCTGGATGTAAAATTAGACCCATAAGATGGAGCTGAATGTGTTTCAAAGTACTAAGTGTGGCTTTGTTCATCTCTCTGTTATGTCTCTACGGAAATAAAGCTCTTGTTCCTGCACACTGAGCTTACCTCCACTAAATTCACTGCCTGTGGTACTTGGAGGTATCTAAAAAGAAGACACTATCTAAACAGGTGTCTTCCGTGTAAATGCAGTCTGGGTGGCTTTTAATATATTCTCAGCATTGTAAGACTTTGTCCATTGTGGTGATCACTTCATAATATACAAAAAGACACTGGAAGCGGGTCACTCCTCTGTTACATGCCTATAGTGTGACTTGTCCATTAAATCAGGCACTCCCTGGTCAATTTGACTAGCAGTTTCTTGAACTGGCTTTATTTTCATAGAGCAAACAAACAAATCTGAAGGCAATCCAGCCAAACTCCTAACTGGAGAAGCTGCTCTAGTTTAGAAAAATTCCTACAGTCCCAAGTTCCTGTGTTCCTCCTCCCCGACACCCAGAGTATCTGCCTCCACCCATTGACTATCCATATGTACCGAGTCTGTATTTAAGTTCTTCTTCAGCTGTGAAACATACCTTTCATATGGCCCCTACTGTTTTACTGCACAATGAAGAGTGTTACTTTCTTAGGTCCTAACACCTGTACTCTTTCTATCCTTGGCTTAGAGAAGAGATAATCCCATAGAAATGTCTGGCTGCGTTTTTGTCTCTCTGAATAATTTTTATGTTCCCAGGATAACATAAGATAAGCAAACTGAATATAGCTTCAATGCAAATCTGCCACAGCATGTGCCATTGTCTTTTTTACAGAGGAATGTTTGCAGGAGGACTGAGAGAGATGGAACAAGAAGAAGTTCATATTCATGGCATCTCCTACAATGCAATGTGTAAAATCTTGAACTTCATTTACACTTCTGAGCTGGAACTCAGTGTGAACAGTGTACAGGAAACCTTAGCTGCAGCCTGTCAGCTTCAGGTGAGGTACTGGGAGATGTGACAAAAAAGAATCAAGAAGCAAAAGCAACAATGAAAGAAAAATAAAACATGGATATTTGGTTAGATGGAGGGTTAGGGGGTGAAAAAGAGCATGGGTCTGATGAGAAGAATTTCTTTGGGATGCTGTATCCACTGGAACTAACTATGGAAGGGTAGGAACAATGAATGAGTGCATGCATATCCTATTTGTGCCAATGGTTTTATTACTTACAAAAATTTACCGTTTCATCTAGAGGACTGTTTTCTACAGTACAGCTTACAGTGATCTGCTTATGAAAGCTTCCCTAGAACAGAATAACTCTGGCCTATGGTAAAGGACAGGGCTTACTGCTCAGAAATTGCTGTGCTGCTCAAGCCTGCCAAGAACTTCCCTAGATTAGATTGAGTCTACAGGCACATAACCTCCCCTGACCCCATCACTACAGGAAATCCTACCACTATGGTTTCTGCACTAAGTGCAGAGTTCACGTGCCTTTAAGACAAAGGTTTTTTTTCTCTAATTTCCTCTGCAGCTAATTGCTGCACAGGGCTTTGGTACTAAATCCTAAACTTTCTGGGTGCTTGCTTTGGTTGGTTTCTACACACTTAGCATCACTTTATTAGCAGAGGGGCTCTTGAACAGCAGTTAGTTATTTATCTGCTAGTAGTCCCTCCTGCCAGATACAACTTCAAATCATATTCAGAAGACAACAGTAAATGCTAATTTTCCTTTCAAATAGCTTTCTGTGCTCTTGAGTGTTACAGATATATTTGTTACAGATACAGTCTTTGATACTCTGAAAGAACAATTACAGAGTGGCTGTAAACCTGGCTTTCACCATGTCCTTTATGCCTTCCATTGACATGACTGACTGCTGGGCAGCCTGCAGCTTGGTGCTATGCTGACAAAGCAGGCAGCCTGGCTGTCCAGTGTCCCATGGGTCTTGGAAGACACATTGCTGCTGCACCTGAAGCCAAACTTAGGGGCTTGCAGTATAATGTGGCTATAAGATCTATATTCTGTTCATCCACATACCCATGATGAGTTGTTCTTTTCCTCTGGAGAAAGGTGAATTGGGCGCTAGTGAACATGGTGATCAGACTGTGAGGAGAGCAGTCATCTTGTGGACAACTTTCTTACAGTCATCCCAGGCTTCTGTCTCCTGATTGTCAGGCAAGTGGTGTCAGAAATGAAAAATATCTCTCTCTTGCAGATTCCAGAAGTCATTAAGTTCTGTTGTGATTTTCTCATGTCCTGGGTAGACGAAGAGAACATCCTCGACGTATACAGACTAGCAGACCATTATGACTTGAGACATTTGAGTGATCAACTGGACTCCTACATTTTGAAGAACTTCGCAGCTTTCTCAAGGACACAAGTGTACCGACAGCTGCCCTTGCAGAAGGTCTACTCCCTTCTCAGCAGCAACCGTTTGGAGGTTAACTATGAGTTTGAAGTTTATGAAGGGGCACTTTTTTACCATTATTCTCCAGAGCAACTGGAGACAGATCAGGTCTCCTTGATGGAGCCCCTTAAGCTACTTGAGACAGTTCGTTTTCCTCTGATGGAACCCCAGATCCTGCAAAGGCTTCATGACAAATTAAGTCCATGTCCTTTAAAAGATACAGTCGCGGATGCATTAATGTACCACAAGAATGAATGTCTTCAGCCAATGCTTCAGAGCTCCCAGACACAGCTGAGATCCGAGTTCCAGTGTGTAGTGGGATTTGGAGGGATGCATTCTACTCCATCCATTGTCCTCAGTGATCAAGCCAAGTATCTGAACCCCTTGTTGGGAGAGTGGAGGCATTTTACAGCTGCACTAGCCCCCAGAATGTCCAACCAAGGGATTGCTGTTCTCAATAATTTTGTATATTTAATTGGTGGAGACAACAATGTAAGTGGTTTTCGAGCAGAGTCAAGGTGTTGGAGGTAAGATAAAGATAATCCTGCTATTATTTTTATTATCACACTGTTGCCCATCTCTGAGTCAGTATACCAGTAGTGCAGTCTGCATGCTTTCCAGCAAACAATTAGGAACTAAGCAGGAAGGAAACTGAAGGAAAACAAGAAATAAAGAAATGAGCCTTATAGTAAGAGGAAGCTTTCAACACTGCTTATGGGACAAAGCCAAGCCTGATAGGATAGAAACTGCTACTCATACAAGAGTATTACATGTGCTACCTTTCTGCCTTGTTGGAGGGGGCAAGTATTAAAGGTGTGGGAACCACTAATGAAATATATTGTCTAGATGCTCTTGAACTAGGATTTTCAAGAAGTCTTCTGTGTGTAGTTTTGGTCCCAATAAAAAGGGATTTAGCTAACAAAAAGGATTTTTAAATAAAACGCTTTTACTGTTTGATTATCAAGAATTCGTGTGCACAGTAGCAGCGTTCCAGGGTCCCCTTATATGCTTCTGTGCCAGGGAAAAGAGCAGGAGGAAAGATCAATTTTAGATCTTAATGCCTATAGTGTTGCAAAACCAGATATAAACCCTTTTGCCTTTATATTGTGGTCGTTTTTACTAGTTTTAGCTGAGTTGCCCTTATTTTATGGCATGCGTAGTTTCACTTCACAACCAGTTTTCTCTGTAACTAAAAGTTCCAGACCATATAGATATTTTGATCTGAAAATGAATCATGAGGTTCACTTTGAGCAGCAGATATTTGGGGAAAAGAATCAAAGAACCCACCACATATTTATGTCCTTTGTGGCCTCTTGAAGATCTATACTCAGTCTTTGTGCTATTTTTAGACTGTTTTACTTTGTAGAATGGCTTTGTGCAAGCAGAGATGTTGATGTATAACCTGACAGCAGTGTGTAAGATAATGGAAAACCTAGGCTTTCATAGCATGATTATATCAGCTAAAATACATCTTCTAAAAATAGCATAAAACAACTTCGCTAATAATAAAATGCTGACAAGGCCAAATTTCACTCCGCTTACAGCTGAGCTCAATTTCAACCAAAGACAGTACAGTAACCCACATCTGTGGTGCTGTCTGGTATTCCAGGAATGATTTTGTGGCTGTACGAATAGCTTACTTTGATCCCATTCTTTTATAAGGTATGACCCACGACACAACAAATGGTTCCAGATCCAGTCTCTACAGCAAGAGCACGCTGACCTCAGTGTTTGTGTTGTGGACAACTATATATATGCCGTCGCAGGCCGAGATTACCATGAAGACCTGAGGGAAGTGGAGAGGTATGACCCTAAAAGCAACACTTGGGAATATGTGACACCTCTGAAGAAGGAGGTAAGGAGTGCATTAGCCACACACACTACTACAGTTACCCAATTCCTGATTTCATCCTGTTAGATGGTTTTTTTGATGTGTAGCTTTTAATTTACTGATATTCAGATGGGGAAAAGTAGACTCTGCATATGGGATAAATAAATATCAAGAAAGTAGAATAATAATATATGTAAATTCCATTTTGAGGTTAAATGCATGTTTTTCCCTGTTTTCTTGTTGTTTTCCCTTGCACCTTTACTGTGTTAATCCTTAAAACCATTTAAAATCGAAAAAAAAATGAACAGGAAGTTCCCATTTCTGCTAGGCAGGTAAACTATGACCCACGGTAGTACAAGCTTCTCATTTACAGTCCTGACAACATGCTTTACTCGTGATCAGAAGAGATAATGCCTCTGTAAGAAGGTACATCAAGTTCTATAGACTACTTAGTTCCTGCACGCAGAACTGACATTGAGTAACAAGTTCTGGTGACAGTAGCTGATGTGATGCAGAATCACATCTCAGTCAGCTAACGTAAGACCATTACTCATTTGAAATATGTGAGTGAATGGCTATCTTTTGTCATCAGTACCACTTACCCTTCTAGAACAGCAGTTGTGACCCCAGGAACCAGGAAATGGTGTAGTGACATGGGAATTGGGGTTATGAGTGGAAAAGTTTGTTTGAAGTTCTAATACTGCTAAAAAAGGCAAGAATTTCCATTCTTGGGTTAAAAGTGTTGCAAAAGAGGAAGATTAATAAAAACAACCACTTGATGAATCTTGGTTTGGGAAGAAAACTAAAATCCTGAGTTCCCTTTCAAGAAATTACGCTGATTTCTACTACAGCTTTTCAAAGCTATCGATCAAGTGGCCAGCGTAAAATATTTGTGATTTCATAATGCCTCTCAATTGAGAATCTCAGAACAACTGAAAAATATAAATATTACTGCCATTTTACAAAAGGGATGCAGAGGCAGAAGAGGATAAACAGCTTGCACAAGGTCACAAATAATAAACGTGTGTCAATACTGAGAATATAAAAAGCCTAAAGATCCAATTGAGTGCTAAGTAGGATATCTTGCATTCTTGGTAACATTGTTTGTATAAGAATAATCGCCAATAGAAAGTCTTCTAAGTAGACTAGAGAGAAAAGTAATCATAGGAATGATCTTCTAATCAAGGAAGAATAAAGAATGAGAACCCACTGCAGTTCTGGAATTTTTATAAATTCTAGTGTATTTCATTCAGAAATTCACACTTAGAGCAAAATCACCTAGAAAGGAATTGTCTCTAAGGAAATCCGTCACAGTGAGGGTGACAGAGCCCTGGAACAGGCTGCCCAGGGAGGTCGTGGAGTCCCCTTCTTTGGAGATTTTCAAGACCCGCCTTGATGCCGTCCTGAGTAACATGCTCTAGCTCTGGGCAATCCTGCTTCAGCAGGGGAGTTGGACTAGATGATCTCTATGGTCCTTTCCAACTCTAAAAATTCAGTGAAATCCTTCTAGATGTTGATATGTGCGTAACTTGCGAAGAATGTCACTCTCTTATTGTCTATTCCATACTTTGAAACTGTGAGAAATACACAAATCCAGACCTCAACCTCTTGCTTTCCCATGTGGTGATACAGGTATACGCACATGCTGGAGCAGCACTGGATGGGAAGATGTATATTACTTGTGGGAGGAGAGGAGAAGACTATTTGAAGGAGCTACAATGTTATGACCCAAAGACTGACCGCTGGGATGTTTTAGCAGATGGCCCAGTGAGACGTGCTTGGCATGGGATGGCTGCACTGCTAGGAAAGCTCTATGTAATTGGAGGAAGCAACAATGATTCTGGCTACAGAAGGGATGTTCACCAGGTAAGAACATGTCATACCTGTGTCTTTCTTGGAAGAGTCTTTTTTTTATGGATGCTTGCACTCTGATGTAATGTCTTTCTCCTACTAAGTATGCAAATAAAACCATCTGCCCAGCAACAGCTACTGCACCAGCTCTCCCCCACTCAATTGCAGAATTTACAATGATTTATTTACTGCTGTCTGTTCTGAATGCATTGTCTAACTCATAAAGCATTAAAGCTCTAGCACTTGGAATTCCTAACAATTTTAAATCATCTCTGAAGGATAACATTCATTGGGATGTACATACCCAATAAGTAGCACATCAACTACATTTATTTTGTGTTGTCTTCTCATGTGCATTTTTTTCCAAGTTGAGGACTTTTGACTTAGCAATGTTTAATTGCAGGACAGAGTTGCTAAGGATAGGTTGGGTGGCAATTGTATAATGCAATTAAATATACAGTACCTGACGATAAGTGATGGCTGGAGAGAATTCTCTTGAGTCTTATTCCAGCTTCTAGAACTGCTAGAGACATGAAAAGAAGACACAAAAAGTTACTGCTTTTATAAAGCAAATGAAGATGGCAGAATTAAATCTAGTTGTAAAGTGTATATGAATGATAAAAAGGTGCTTACAAATAAAGGCAGTTACCCAAGCAGGTACCCAATGAAATCTAAAACTTCCCATATGTTTATGGTGTAGAGACACCTTTAGCAGATTTGTCACATTTGTATGTTCCAGCACATTTTTTCCTAACGCAAACAGATGCATTATGTCTGAACTTACATTATGTATTATTACTATTACATTAGTATGTGTCCCCATCTCTTTCACTTTTGTATACATGTTTTGAATGACATACAGCTGTCATCCAGCAGCAGGGTCAGATTCACTATACAGCAACTATGCACAGTTTTCTGCTGAGCACTGTACTTACTGTACTTCTACTACATAGTGACATGCTCTCTCCATTATCAACACCCTGTCAGAAGACTGATGATACTGCATGGCTTCCTAAATAGTTTGCCATATGGCCAGGCTCTGTCACTAAGATACAAGTTTGATTTGTCAATTTGGGCTAATCTTTCTTTTTTTGTTGTTTTGGTTTGTTTTGTTTTTTTTGTACAGGTTGCCTGCTATAGGCCAAGCACTGATCAGTGGACAAATGTATGTCCACTTCCTGCAGGACACGGAGAGCCAGGTATTGCGGTCTTAGACAACAGGATCTATGTCTTGGGAGGCAGATCCCACAACAGAGGAATCCGCATGGACTACGTCCACATTTACGATGCAGAGAGAGACTGTTGGGAGGAAGGACCCCAGCTGGAGGATGATATTTCTGGGATGGCTGCCTGTGTCCTCACTTTGCCCAGGGCTATTTTAATGGAAACAGAGAAATGGTTCTCAGAATGGCATGCAGACCGCGTGAAGTATCACCTTGACTTTCCATCGGAAGTTATGAGCGTATCAGACTGGGAGGAATTTGACAATTCAAGTGAAGATTAGAGAACTTCAATATTTATTTTTTGCCAGTGGATGAGGAAATTAAGGCTTCGAGAAAATACTTAGATATTTTATATGTCTTTCTTATATACATAAATCAGTATTTAAAGGTTTGAAAAATAAGTGTTCTGCACAAAATGCCATTCACAGTCAGTATCTGCCCGTCTGCAAGTGTTCTGCACAAAATGCCACTTTCAGTCAGTATCTGCTCACCTGCCAGAAAGCAGTGTTTTTAAAGTAACCACAGAACTGCCATTTTACCCCAGTTAAAGTATAGAGGTTCTGTTGCTTTGAAGGAGACTTTTCTCAACCTTCAGCATGGAGAGAAAAAAAGGCAAAGGCGACTCTGCTTTACTAGCTTCTTCCCTTCCAGCTTTTAGCTTGAAAGAGCTTTTTGAGGTTTTTTTTTCCTTTTCTTTTTGGTAATAAAGCTTCCTAGCCAGCTTAACGCAGGAAGGTAACACCTAGTGTCTCCCTCCTGTGCCAGGTGTCAGACAGCTTGATTGATTTTTCAGCAAGATTGAACATACAGAAAGAGGAACAGTAGCAAGGAAGTCTGAACCTTCATCTCATCTGGGCATGCAGCCATCTTTGTAACTGGGTTAGAGTCTGTGAACTGACACCCACTCCTGAACTTCTATACTGCAAGTTCTGTCAACACAGTGGAAAGAAGATTTCTAGAAAAAACTCTGTACAGAGTATGGCAATCTCATTGTTCAACTGTCAGACACATTTGTTCACAAGCATAAAAATCAATAAACCCTTGTCAGAACTTTTTTCTTTTTAACTACTGTCTCAGTTTTATTAACCATGATGTGGAGTCTGAAAGTTAATGAGTTTAATTAGATCCTATAATACTACATTAATATCAGTGAAGTTACACCAGCTTGGGAGATGGGCAATTTTTTTCATTCTATGATTATATGCTTTAGAAGAAGAGAAAGAGAGCAGAGATTGGTTTGCTGCAGCATAAGAAAAAAAAAGATGACTAGAGGTATTGAAAATTACACTGCAGCAGCTGAATTAATGCCAGGAACATAATACAGAATTACTGCAGCTCAGAAAGATAAGGCATAGTAAATCCTTCCTTCATGAGGCTTTAAAATAATTGGCTTCTGGCTACTATCTTGCTTAACATTAGTTTAGAAGCTAATTTAAAGTCTGAACCAGTGGGATACCTGAATAGTATGGGAACCTTCCTCTTGGAAGGGTGGGAAGTAATCAGTGCCACCAGAAAATCACAACAAACTACCAAAAGCCTTTAAATCTTGTAGCAATAATGGGGTTGTAAGAGAAGAGCAAAACTGAAGTGACAATCAGAATGATATGTCAAGTCAAGTATCAGTCACATCATGACAAATACCGTGCACATTGACTTTAGAGAAATGGAAGAAGGTGCTCAATATTACCATTACTTAGAGATATTTTGTTTATGGAAACAAAGATGATTTCAAAATGGACCTAGATGACTCTAGTACACTGGCCTTTTGTAAAGATGCAAAAGTATTTGCACAATTCTTTTAATAAGCTCAGCAGCTTTTTCTTGGCAAGAAGGGCATTTGTTAGATTTTCTGTCTCCAGCACTGTCAGTTTTCACCTCAATCTCTGAACATTTGCCAATTGGCAAATAAACGAAAAGACCTGGTAACTGCAGGAAACCCTGTATATGAGCTTCTTCAGAAAATCTTTTTTTATAACGAACTCTGAACTGCACATGGAGTCTGGAAATACAGACTTTATTATACTGCAATATTGGAGTATTCCTATTTTGCCTACAGAGTTAGTTTTAATATGTAGAAATTGAATGTGGTCCTCAGACGTAAGGACAGATCTCTCTGACCTGGACATCACTAAAACCACTCCTTCCAGACTGCAAATGTTGCAATGGCTATTTGGTTTGTCTGCAAACAACAAGCAATTCAAGACTTCCAGTGGTCCAGGTCATATGCTAGACACAGCTGTTCTAACTCAACCCAGAAATCTAACACAAGTCTAATGCTTGCAGTGCATTTTCCATTTTAACTAGCACTTCTCAACAAACCAGTGATACCCTGTGTCGTACAACTGAAAATGTTATTTAGCCTCTTTCATGATTTAAAAAAAAAAAAAAAAGTAATCCTTTGGCTTCTTTTCTTTTTCCTGTGTATACCACTAGAGGGTATTACTTACTATTACAAATAACCAAGGTGATAGGCTAATTCTTAGATTACATAGGAGAATGTAAGACATTCATGAGTAATTATTAAGCTTAAGAAACATCTTGAGAAAACTCCTGGGTTATTTTTTTTTTTCCTGCAGCTTCCACCCTATCACTCCTTCTGTGTTTGAATGCTGATTTTTAGAGTCAGGTGATCCGTTTTTCCATTTATCAGCATAAGCAATGTTATGATTGCATTATTTATTAAATGTTGCAGTTGGATGCTGTGCAAAGCATATCAATATAAGGCTTTAGGATGCAGTTACAAGGACATTATTTGTCCTTTAAAGGGATCATCTACCTTAGCGAGAAGTGATGCATTATTTTTTCTATATTCTTTTTTTTTAGTTACCGGTAAAATACCCCTAAGTTACATGAACTAAAACCTAAGGGTGGGTATTATGGTTTTTGATTTGATAAAAACAAAACTTCTGTTGCTTTCACCCCCAAAATTTCTTTTCATCTGAGCATGATGTGGCTGTTCGGGGTATTCACTGTCTTCCTTGCATGTGTTTTATTTAGGTAAAAACCCCTAGAGTTTAGTTTAGCTTAGCTCAAACCATCCTAATCATTTAGCAGTAGCTCATTTTAGTCCAGCATGTACCTTTTCCAGCTAATACATAGGCTAAACAATAATAAAATTGCTTTGCTTTACAACTGGCAATCTTATCTAATTCAGCAGATATAGAGAGCTTTCTTCTTGTTTACTACAGTTACCTATATAAAGAAATTACAGGAGACATTACAGATTGATACACAGAGCTATAATTGTTATTGATTGGTTTTCCTATCAGGAATGATGCTTCAGAAACTCAGCCTTCAAGACCCCACATAAACTGAGTGTTATCTTAAGAAAAACTTGTACTCAAAGGGATTCTAGACTGATTCCATATTTTTTAATTTATATATTATCTGATCTCCTAAATATGTCAGTCTTGCATCTTACAGTAAAAAGCATTCATTTTTTACAGCAAGTCCTCAGAGACAGTATAGCACAAGACATTGTGGACAGATGGACAATCAACTAAGAAAGCTTGAAGTTATTTCTGGTCTCTAAGTGAATAGCCAAATAACTCTTCCAGAACTGAATGATCAAAATACCAACACTTAAACTGCTGATATATTAGGAAGTCCAGAAGAATAATAACTAGGTTTCTTGATGATCTATTTTCCTATTTCCTGCCAGCACAGAGGTAAAGCTGTATAGGCATATTTGCTAGACTTGTAATTAGTGGAATTGTATCCTAAAGTATTTCAGGCTTCCACATTTGGAGAAGTGATTATAATTGCTTCAGGTTTTGTTTCATAACTGCTTTCACTACTGTATTTCTTCTCCAGCTGTCTACCCCCAAATCCAACATATCCCTTCCCATTTCCTCATGGTTTAAATTGGGGTCATTAATTTTGCATTGGAAGCATACCCAGTACTTGATTTGAAACAAATAAGGATTCTCATTCTAAGCGCTTGACAGAAATGTACTTCTCCTTACTTAGAAACCAGCCACACGTACAATTTATTTGGCATTCAACCCAACTGATGGGGTCAGAAGCTTCTGGCGAAAGGAAGGAGCAGCTGGGCATGGAGAAAGAGAGACGGGATCTTCTCAAGGGAATATTCTGCCAACTGAGTTTTTATTTCATCAGCAGATGATGAGCTTTAAGAGCTCTCCACGTCCTCGGTTGTGCTACAACTATTTGGCCATGCTCTGAGGGCGGAAGCTGCCAACAGGTAAGACAAATAACATAAATGTTTTTATATGTAATAAAAAGGTAAAGTGGTACCATGTCCCCATTCTTCCTAAACCAAATGCAGTTGTAATACGCCTGAGATGATTGTAGGAAGTTGAAGGCCGGTCTTATCAGACATTAATGATCTTGAACAAGTCACCTTTTTCTCATATGTAAGTAGAACATGGAATCTTTTACCTAGAAGATCTGGCCTTGTTCAACCACAGTTACTGAAACCGAGAGGGGAATTACTGGAAGGATGCACACACCCTGCATGAATACAAGTTCAGAACAGCCAATCTGTGGCAGTTCCTTCCAAATGAAAGCCTCTCCATGCCTTAGAATCCTCTCTGGATGGGAAGGTGGATTTGCTGGTTCTCCAGCATCACTCCAGCCCCATGCAGTACTGCACAAAAACTGCTTTATAATTAAATACTATTTATTCCTGACATGTTTCAACTCTTTTGAGATTTTAGTACTATCCATAAAAAATGAAAGCAAAATCACTATGTACTTGACCTAGTGCATTTTATTTTTATTATAACAAAAATTATAATTCAATAAAATGCAGCAATAGGAATTTTTATGGGTTACTAATTCTGCTGCTAGCTTGTGGCTTTTGTAATTACTTTTAAACATTATTTAGCCTGTTATTGTAAGTCCAAGTACTATCTTTTAATACATATTTTGGCCATGGCTAAACAGAAAGCGATCCAGGTCTGTTCAAATGACAGAAGAGAACGTAGTAACCTTCATATCTATTGTAGGCTATCTACATGTGTTTAAAACTGACTCTCGTTGGCAGATGCAAGCATCTAAACCAGTAGGAATGACTCAAAGGTATAGCTACTAAGTAAGCTTCCCTAGCAATGGATGAAATATTTTTGCATGGTTGTGAATTTTCACGTGGTATTATTCATCTCTGGGTCTACTGTTTTGCTAGTATTGCTGTACATGATTGAACAGCTGTTGTTTTCTACCCAGGAGATGGCTGTACTTCAAAGGCTGGTAAAGTGATACCTGTACATGTATTCAGGGCTTACTGTAAGATCTTTTTGTGTTATTGATGTTACGAGACTTTCCTGGATAATTTTGTCTAAAACACAAGAATGACACTGGATGAGTCTTCCATTTTAGATGATTTGAACTCTGCTAAACATCTACAAAGACACGGCCCATATGTTCCAATCCAAACACCTCAGCTGGCAGTAGTTACAAATGTAGGAAGAAGAACAAAGAGAAAAAAAATGACCATGTTGTGACTGAGCTTTCGGAAAAGGCAGAGCATGAAAGAAAGACAGCAAAGCTGGAGTAAGACTGCACAACAGTCCAGTTAGGCACTTCACGACAGTCATCTAAAATCTGTTTCTCCGTTTTAAATGTTTTTTGCTTTCAAGCACTGCTTCAGTTCACATTGCCAGCCCCAAAGCAAAACGAAAAAAACCAAAAGCACAAATTAAACAAAGTCATGAGACCGAGCTAAAAAATCACATTATTTGCAAAGCTTCCTAGCACGTCTGGGGAATAAGTGCAGTTATTTTGTCACGCCCTTGCCTACTGCAGCCGGACACGCCGACTGCCACCGCCAGCCCTCCCAAACATTGAGTCAGACCAGGCGAAGGCCCACGCTGAGGTCACCCCGTGCCAGCCTGCCTCTAAAATTCAAACGGCTCACGCTGCATCACCCGCCAAGCGCTCGCCTAGCCCCTGAGGCCTGCTGAGTCCTTTCCGGGGTTTCCTTCCTCTTCAGCAGCTGCAACACCATCCTCCCTCCCGCCCTCGCCCTGACACACAGGGCTTTGACACCCCTTATCTGGGAACAGGGCTGTATGAGACAGGAAACCCTCTCTTAGAGCACGTAGGAAGTTACCTCGAGATCAGAGGAGATTATCACAGTGGTCCATTTTGTTCCTCAAAAAAATAACCAACTAATAAAACAAGGAAACCTCAGGGAAGGCGGCCTCTGCTTCCAAACCAGGGTGCCTGGCTGCAGGGCAGCCCACCGATCTAGAGGTGGCGAGGGGAGGGAGGCCCAAGGCAAGGCAGGAGGAACCCTAGAGGAAAGGTGAGTGTACCTCAGGGAGCCATGGCAAAGCCTGTGGCCGGGCAACACCGAGGAGGGAGGATGTGCTGAAAGACGAGGTGAAGATGGAGGAGGGTCATCTTCAGATGCTTCAGTCCAAGGACTAGGCAGAGTTTTTGAGGGGCGACCTGTGGTAAAGCGCGCCTGCATCACGCCAGGGAAGCGGTGCGGAGGAAGGACGGCCCTGCCCTCTGAGGGGCTGCAGAAGGCGCGGGGGCTCTCACAGCCCGCCTAACTCAACACGCCACCGGGGCCCTTCACCTTCATTCTCCCCTCAGCCAGGACTGCCCTGCGGAAGGTTTGAACGACTCCAGCCCGCAGGGAATGGGGAAGGAGAGAAGGCAGCCTCCGGGCACCGCGCCGCTGCCATGCCCCCGGCGCGGCGCCCCCCTCGGCGCGGCCGCCCTCTCCTGAGGCGAGCACAGCCCCCAGCCTCCCCGCGGCCGCCGGCGTGTGGC